>OY856411.1:798399868-798562368 GCA_963693085.1 Alisma plantago-aquatica
CAAGAGGAGAGATAAATGAGGGGGAACCTTGTTTGAGTCTTGGTTGAGTGATAGCACTCTTGATGGTGAATGAACCAAAGAGTGTTGAGTACTTTGAACCCTAAATGAGGTTGTGTCGAGTTATGAAGTATATATGGGGGTGCCTATCGGCTTGGAAGCCATTAAGGAGGTCCCATATCAGTTTAGAAACTTTTTGGAAGTATTCATATCGGGCTAAGAACCTCAACTAAGTGAAGCATATCGGTTTAGAAGTTCCTTGCAAAAGTTGTATTGGTTTGTATATAAAGTGATATCGGGTTGTGATATCTTGTCAAGCAAGACACCAAATGGCTGATATCTCATCCTTGAATTATCCACAAGAGTTTACATGTCAAGATAATCATGGATGCATGAGGTCACCATGCATGAACACGTGTCACCTAAGTGCATATGGTGATGACACTTCACATACACTCTCTCTCATGAGCCTCAACTATATAAGCCTCTCTTTTCACCTACTAGTAAACATTTTGACCCTCATATCATTCATTTCTTGGTGGACGACCCTAGGATCTCAAGGAGTAGGAGAACAATTGAGCATTTTGCCTAAGGTGAAGCCATGGTCATCTTCAACCTTGGGTGGACTATGCTTCTCGGATCATAGTTTCTTCCTTACTTTCTTTTCTTATTCACCAAGTTTATAACTATGATACCCTCTTCGTGATGGAGGTGAAGCTATATACAAATCTTGGACCGTTTGATAAATCATATTCAACTTTGAGAATGTGAATATTTCAAGTTTGATGCTCTAGTGGTGATCTTGAGGTGGGTTATATAACTTGAAGTCAACTTTATTATTATTCACCTTCTATCATGCAATACTTGGTGATTCCTTTTCCATTTTGACTTTCCTTGATTGAATGATGATTCTATGAGATCTAGAGGATATATGGGGTTGTTGTCCATAAACTAGAGTGATAATGATTAAGGGTTGGAGCTTGAAGATGATGGAATCCTCTATTCACAAACCAACATAGGTTTGAGAAACCCTATCCCGATACAAGGTTATATGAGGGGAAAATCGATATATATGAGGTCTTAAACCATTACCAATTTTTTACGTGTGAAGGATTAATGCTCTTGAAGTTTTCTATCCTTCCACCTAAGGCTAAATATCGATGAGGATAGGTCGATATCTAGAAGATGAGTGAGGATATGTGGTCAACCCGATATGCCCTAACAACTCGTCACACTTACGGTTTCCCATCACACTTCAAGTAGTGTTTCTCATCACACCTTCAAGAAGGGCTAAACTGACATGCCTTGTGGAGGTTATCTCCTTGTTCCTAGTATAGTGGTAGTCGACATGTTATGGTGGTGACTAGTCAACACCCGATGACAAGATTAACCCAACACCTTTAGTGCTAGAAAGATATACCTCATGTGTAGTTATCCTGACATGCTTGGACATATGGTCTAAACCGATACCCTTGGATGATCTTTCATAACACACCTTGGCCAACATACCAAGTTGTTAGTGTGGCCAATATACTAGAATGTTCTATGGCTAACACAGACATGTTGATATGCATAGGACGATATGCATAGGGAAATAAATATGCATAAGGCGACACAAGTGTATATACATAGGGTGATACAAGTGAGATTCCTTAGGGAGACACAATGGGAGGTGTCATGGATTACACAAGTGTCATGGACAACACAAGTAAAGAGTGTCTAGGCTAACACAAGTGATAGTGTTTAGGCCGGCACAAGTAAATGTGTCTAGGCCGACACAAGGGTTAGTGTGTAGGCCGATACATCTAGATGAGTGTAGGATGACACATGAGGAGTATAATCAAGTTGATACACTATGATGTAGTGAGGTGGATCTACTTTAATAAGTGTAGGCCAATACATCCTAAAGAGGGTCAAGTCAATATCATAAGTTAAAGTTGAATCTAGTATCCTAGTGAGGTTTAGAGAGAAACTTTTATCACTCATTTTAATAATCAATTAATGATAATTGATGGGAGTAATCAAGTACTATTGAATATTTATGGCAATGAAATAAGGTCCTAGATGTGAGGATTTATGAATTAGGGTTTGGTTATTGAATATAACCCTAAAAATCCTAATCAAATACAATAGAAATCCTAACCCTAATCATAAGAAGATTGTAACTTGATTAACGGAATTTTCTTTTATGGCATGGTGTTGATGTTTAAATTGATATCTCTTTTATCATGAGATCTTAACCATGAAAGTGTTTTGAGACAATGATCATAGTCCACTACGGGCTATGGTGATGTGACATTATATAGATTGAATGGGCCATGTGTGAGCCATGTGAAATACTTGTACAAAAAATATGATGTTTATATGGGTCCTATGACCTAGAGATGGTTTTTGCCTAGTGAGAGGTGATGTGGTTCAATAATTAACAAAGGGGATTGAAACCCCATATCATGTGATAATGATGATGAGATGTGATTCTCAGTAGTGTGTTTAAAGGATGGAAATCCCAAGATAACTGTGATAAGGTAACAAATATGTGACAATTGTTATGTGATTTCTTGGAGGATGTATTACACTATTCTTTGTAGCATTTACTTGTGTGGTATATTTGTAACTTGATTGAATTTGTGATACACCTAAGATTGTAGGTTGTTTCGGCCATAGATCCATTCAATGCTAGAACTTGTTGGAAGGTGAAATGAGTTTAACTTGGAACACATATTATTGAATATGTGAGGGTACATATTTAATCATCTTCCTACATCTGTAAAATAATTATGTGATATGGATGGCCACGAGTGAGCCAATCCTTTTCAATGGCCATGACTGAGCCAAATCTTTTATAATATGGATGGCCATGAGTGAAATAATCCTTTTCTTGAAAAATGGCAATGTGTGAGCCAATCCCTTTATAAGAATGGCCATGAGTGGGCCAATTCTTTATATATTAGAATGGGCATGAGAGATCCAATTCTATTTATCTGAATAGCCATGAGTGAGCTATTCTCTAGCACTGTGACCTATACCAAGGAAGGCTAGTTGATTAAATAGTTGACAATATGTCACTATCAACAATTGACTAATATGTCTTTGTGTTGTCTTTCATACTGACCGAGAGTTGTGGGTGAGGTCTTGGAGTCTGGCTCTCCTTGGACCTTGTATGGCACCGTTGATGGCCCTTTTTAGGGGGGTGGTTGTATTTGGATGGTATGACTCAAATCCTAAGGTCATTAGTTAGGGCATAAAATAGGATCTATTGTATATGCTTGAATGTGAGTATGTGCATCATAAGATTGAGCATTGTGCGCGTAAGTATGGTCATAAGCATCAGATTGATTATTGAAAGATTCAGTTATTCGTGTAATATATTTCTCTTAAGAATGGGATATAGAAATATTGAAAGAGGATGCAATTGAATTATATGACTTAATCGGTAGTTGTCATACATGTTGTTCATATTCCTTAAAAGTGATTACTTGATCTACTTTTCAATCATAGTTATCTAAAATGCACAATTATGATAATATTCTTCCATGCTCATGATATAACTTAATTGCAACATTGATTCTTGGAACAACCCCAACTTCTGTAATAAACTTCATGATCCATACAACCTCTTTTGTTTCATTCAATGCAGAAATATACTCGACCTCTATTGTAGAATCAGAAATGGTCTCTTGCTTGGAACTGGACACCTCTTGGTATGGTGGCTTTGTCCTGCTCACTGGACACCTTTATATCTCTCTCCCCTCTTGGCGTTTGTCTACGATGACTCCAAAACCTCTATCCTATCATCCTAGATTGCTATTTAATGTTGAGTACAACATGGTTTGAAAGTTTGGAGTGGTAGTGCGGTAAGCCCTTCTCAAAATTCCACTTTCCTTTATGTCCTTCTTCTAAATTTTTGCTCAAGATGATTAGACAATATAACAATATCTCATACTTGTGCCTCCATACTTTGTGTGTGTTCTTTACATACATGCATATTATATAGGTTAATATCTTTCAAATTTTTGCATAATTTTCAAAATGTTGTATCCATACTTTGTGTGCTTGCTTTACATAAATGCATATCATATAGGTTAATTTCTTAAAAAATTTGCATAAATTTCAAAAGTTTCTATGCATTACATTTCATGTAGATTTTTATAATTTTTTTTATGCATTAGTTGGGATCTTCTTGTTTCTTGCTTTATGTTCCATAATGTAGGATTAGTTGAGATTGAAGGTGACTTGGCACCATGTTGGCCAATTTTGCCCAAATTTAGAACTTCTTGCCTAAAAGCATGTTTTGAACCAATCTCTACTTATTGGATTGAAAATACTAACCTTTGATAAATGCATGCTATATTATCGGGATCTATTTCTAAATGGACTTAGTCTTGACTTTTTACATGTAAATCACCTATCTCATTCTTGTGAATTGTTTAGTTGAATTGTGATTTAAGCAAGATGCAAATGCTTATAGTTTGAAGAATCTCATGATAAAAAAGTGGTTTTGATATTTCTCATTCATGTGGTGTGTCATTGCTTGATGAAATTGTTGGAGTAACTTTCATGCAGGAGATCTCATGTTAAAATCCATATTAGTAAACCCTATTTGACTCACTTATATCCTATCATCTTCTTAACTCTCTGACTAATGAAAGGATACCAAAGTGAACATATTCAATCTTAGCCAGCTCCTAAAGTTTGGGGTGTCCATATCTATATCCTGCCACTTCATTCTCACCACCATGTGCCCTAGCTACACCAGGGATAAAGAAAAAAAGAAAAAGAGAAAAATGGAGAACAAGGAGGTAGAAGTAGCCATGGAGGTTAGTGTAGATGAAGGAATCATCTTCTCTAGATACTTTAATGCGTCCTTCTCCTTCCTCTAAGGTGAAGTAGCATGGAAAGATGGTGGAAAGTTGTCAAAACCCTAAGAAACTAGGGTTTTGGTGGTGGAAATGATCAAATGGAGGTGGAATGGTGATGTAATAGATAAGGGGAGAAAATGGGGATCTACGGGTGGCTAGGGAGTAGCTAACCTCAAGATCCATCTGCAACCGATGTATGCATAGGTGATAGGGAAGAATTAGGTTAAGTGGGGGAGGGGGTAGAATGGGTGATGCAGTGCAAAAATTGGGCATGTTTTCAAGTAGCATGACCATGCTACTCGGTGTGAGTAGAATGGATGTGGTGGATGGGAACGATTGTGGTGGGAAAATGGAATAAATAAGGAAATTCTAGATTTTTAGGACTGGTAGCACATACATTATGGCCAGCATGGCCGTTCTAGGATTTGCTGGCACGACCATTCTGGCTGAAATGGTTGTTTTGGCCAACTGGGTCATTTTTTGAAGGATCTTCTGCTTGGGGCATGGCCCAGAATGTCTATTCCTTGGTAGCACAATAGTTCTAAGGTCCTTCCCATGCATTTGTGTCTTAAACTTTAACATCCATGGAGTTCATTGCTTCAATACATTCTTTGATCACTTGGGGTAGGTTGGGAGTCATTTTGGCATCATTTTGAGCTCCTCCAAGCTAGGGAAAGTCCTAGATTCAACCATCATCACTCTCTTCCATCAATTATTGTTAATAGTACCTATAAAACATACAAAAAACCTCCATAAGTTCATTACATAGTAAACACATATTAAGGGAAATACCATGTAATCTAATAACTGTATATGTGATTGACTTACAATATGACACATGATGAACCCCTAAAATATGGATGCATTACCCCTCCCACCCAAAAAAAAAATCTTAAAACATACTTGTCCTTAAATATGCCCCATCTCAATCTCTCATCAATTTTTCAACAAATAAGAAATGACATATGCATTGCAACAAATGTATACTGACAAAATGGGCTTAATGATGACTAAGTACATGTATTCCACTTCTCTCCTCTCCTCTTTCACAAACAAATCATGATTTAAAAATTGAGCATACAAACTTCACATATAGAGCATAGAATACACAATCAATCCATATGGATGTCATATAACTCCGGGTAAACTATTTCATGGTGGTAAAGATAAAAAATGACTAATTTTGCAATTTTACATTCATGCATGCAATATCATTTGTCAATCCACACAAAGTAAACCATGTGGATGTGAAGAAGGGCAAAATGAGCTAGGTTTGATGCTTCCTAGCTCAATGGGCATGTAAATAGAAGAAAGGGTTGTGGTAAGGGCTTTGAGTGCTATTTCACAGGAGTACTCATCTTTCCTTTATTTAGATGTTATTACATAGGAGCATCTTTTATTTTCTTTTCGCATTTTTTTCTTTTTCTTTTTATCGCCCTTGGTGTAGCTAGGGTACATGGTGGTGAGAGTGAAGCGGGGGATATAGATATGGCCATCCCAAACATTTGGAGCTGGCCAAGTCTGAATATGTTCTCTTTGGCATCGTTTCATGAGGTGAAGAGGTAAGAAGATGTGAGTCAAAGAGGGATTATTAGTATGGATTTCAACATGAGATCTCTTGCATGAAAGCTACTCCAAAAATTTCATTAAACAATGACACACCACATGAATGAGAAATATTAAAATTGTATTTTTATTATGAGATTCTACACACTAAGCATTTATGACTTAATTTGATCATGATAAAACCAAGAATTCACAAGCATGAGAGATGTGAATCACATGTAAAAAGTCAAGATTGAGACCACTTAGAATTAATATGATAATTCACATGATTTTGTCAAAGGTCAACATTTTCACTTTAATAAGTAGAGATTATGCCAAAACATGCTTTTAGGCAAGAAATTTCAAATTTAGGCAAAATTGGCCAAAATGTCACCAAATTGCCTTCAATAAAATCTAATCCTTTCTTATGAAACAGAAAAAAGAAACAAGCAAATATTACCTACAAACATGCATAAATTATGAAACGCTACATGATATGCAATTCATGGCAAGAAGAGAATTTTTTTTTTGAAAATTACACAAAAAATGCATGAAATTAACTTATATGATGTGCATGTATGTAGACCAAGAACACACAGTTTGGATATACAAGTATGAGGGATGGTTATACTGTTTGATCATCTTTAGAAAAAGTTTTGAACAAGGAACATAGAGGAAAGAGAGGTGAAGAAAGGGCTTACTGTCGTACCACCCCAAACTCTTAAACCATGTTGTCCTCAACATGAAATGTAAGTCTATGATGATATGGTAGAGGGCATGGAGTCATGGTAGAAAATGCCAAGAGGTGAGATAGATCTCAAGGTATCTAGTGAGCATGACAAAGTCACCATGGCCTTTCGGAATAGACTGGTTGTTCAGGCTTGCCAGCACTACCGTCGTGCTATGTGGAACAACCGTGTTGGTCGCCTTCCTATAGCTTTTCTACTGATTTGTAATTATCTTTTCATGCTTTGTATTGTCTTCGGATGGATCATCTATGCATCATATATCCTCCAATGTACCTATTCTAAAATTATTCATATAAAACAAACCCATCAAGTATAGTGTGTGTGTGTTTTCTTGGAAAAGTATAAAAATAGACATAAGTATCAAAATTGAAAGGTTAGGTGAAAAATTCCCCAAACATAGGTGGGTTGCCTCCTACTGGCACTAAGTTTCATGCCTTCAGTTGGGCTTCTTGAAGATTTTGTTGGGTTTTAGAGGAGGCAGAGAAGCAGCGGAAACAAAAAATTTTCTCCCCAAACCCAGAACAAAAGGGATCGTGTTAATGTCTATATAATAGGAAAGATGGTTTGTGAATCATACCTTGTCCCGAGGCTTGCTCGGCGACAGTACCATGCACCTTGCGCGGTCTTCACCTCCGGTCTTGGACGGTGTCTGTGCAGTTCCTGGTCGCACCGGGACTGATGACTCCTCCTCCTACCAGACTTTCGGATGACAGTTGTCCACATGAGCGGCAGTGACCTCCCGCCTCTGAAGTAGTCCACACGGACCACCTGGAACTCCACTCTCCTTGTCCCACAAGGAAGTGGAAGGAGTCACACCCTCCTATTGACGTACTAGTCGCCAATACACTCTCCTGCTGTCAATTGCAACTGTAGTTGTCCTTCCCTTGCTGCACCTCCCTTTGTGGGAAGCACTTGCTTGGGCTCTCTCTCGGTTACCAAAACTAGAGAGAACGACAACTTTGCAGAGCAATCAACTTGCACTGAGTTGTACTCTGGGAAGCCCCCAATACCCCTATATATATAGGCGGGTCATGGGACAGGGTTCTCTGTGCCCGACAATATGGGACTAAAAGCAGGAGTAGAAGGGTTCGAGATTTTCCACAAAAGCAACTAACTTGCAACCTGAACTAATCGGTTCACAAGTGAACTGGTCGGTTGGGGACCTGAACCGATCGTTTGGGATCCTTGAACCGATCGGTTCACTCCTGAACCGGTCGGTTGGGGTTCCAGGTTGGTTCCCAATTGACTTTCCTTCTTTTGTTTCCAATTGGTATCGAATACCAATCCTTGTTCCAATCAAATTGGGCAAGTGAAACGCAAGGAAAATTCTCACCAATCCTACTTTCCCAAGTTGCTCGGTTGCACCAGTTGAACCGATCGGTTCAACACTTGAACCTATCGTTTCACTCTTTGCAGGAACCGATCGGTTCAACAATTGAGCCGACCGGTTCAGCAACCTCAGTCGACCGGTTCATCACATGAACTGATCTGTTGGGAGTGCAGGTTGTGCAAAATCAGTCAAATGCGATTTCAATCAATCTGATACTCCAATCAATGCGTCCAACACCTTGAACATTACGATATTGAGCTATCAATTAATTGAGTGTTTAATTGAACTACTAAACTCCTTTAGTAATCAATCTAAACATTACTTGTGGAAAAAACTCATCTTCCAGGTTAAATCCTATGTGTGTGACCCTGCAGGTCCATTTCACGTTGGCAGTGAAAGTCCATAAAACTTATGACTTCACAAGCAAAGAGAGGTGCCTAGTCACACATCATTGCTACCCAAGTGAAATAGAAAGTTGGAGAACAACTTTCATCCCTACAATCCGTGAATGGTGTTACAGTGAATGTATAATTCCTTTGTCACTGATATCTAGAATGAACTCGAGGCATGGAACAGTCATCCTGTCAATGTCCATTCATTTCCTTGATCTCAGAGTAGACCGAGTGAGATGTGTATGACACCAATATCACATATTGATTCACACGTGCATGCGCATGCCTTTTCTAAATCCTACTCATCAAGTGGCCAAGGATATCAAACTCCCTTAGGAGGGACAAATCCCATATCTATCACTCACCCCTCAAAAGGCCCATGTGTCAAAGCCACCCAATCATCACCTTTATTACAACCCATGTTTCAGGACTGCGTTTGATGATGTCAAAGTGTACCCAACGACATGTGTTGAGTGTAGTGATTTCAGGTCTAAGAATCACACTCACCACCATCACTATGAGAGTTTACTGTGACTACCAAGTCATGGTTCCATGTGTCACTCTCACGGTGGGTCTGTCTGGTACCTTGTTCTCTAACAAGTACCTATGTGCTTGGTTTGATATCACTATATCATGACTAATGAGATTCTGTCATCAACCAACACACAATCTAGTCTTCAGTGTTATTTATGTCTATGGTTATTTCCACAATAACAACCGACTAGGGACTAAACAAGAATGTATACTCTTAACATCCGTATGATCTCATCTTTTAGGTCCTCAACCCAAAAGAATACGTCATTGAGTAAAACAATCTTTAGACATCTATCATGTTACACCATCATCTCAGAAACAGTTTAAACGTATAGATTGGAAATTGCCTTTATTATTATTCAAATCATTTACAAAGTATCCCATTACAATCATCATATGACTTGCTCTATGGGCATACATACCAACAGACTCCCACTTGCACTTAGAGCCAGTCACCAAGGAAATGCAGTCCTTGTGACCTAGCATGACCATCATGCTTCTGTTGAGAAAGGGCCTTAGTTAGTGGATCAGCTATGTTGTCTTCAGTTGGTACTTTGCAAATCTTCACATCTCCTCGCTGTACGATTTCTCGTATGAGATGGAAGCGCCGCAGTATGTGCTTGGACCGCTGATGTGATATGGGCTCCTTAGCTTATGCAATAGCTCCATTATTGTCACAATAAATCTCGATTGCATCACAGCTACTGGGAACTACACCAAGTTCGGAAACGAACTTCCTGATCCACACAGCCTCCTTTGCTGCATGTGAAGCAGCAATATACTCGGCCTCTGTAGTAGAATCGGCAACTATTTCTTGCTTGGAACTCTTCCAGCTCACAACTCCATTATTAAGGCAAAACACAAATCCTGACTGCGATCTGTAATCATCTTTATCGGTTTGGAAGTTTGCATCGGTGTAACCCTTTACAACCAGCTCTTCCTCGCCGCCGTAAACAAGAAACTGATCCTTAGTCCTTCGCAAGTACTTGAGGATGTTCTTTACGGCTATCCGGTGAGCATCCCCGGGATCTGACTGGTACCTTCTCGTCATGCTTAAAGCATACGAGACATCTGGGCGTGTGCACAACATAGCGTACATGATGGACCCGATGGCTGATGCATATGGGATCCCATTCATACGCTCCCTCTCTTCACAAGATTGGGGACATTGAGCTCTAGAGACGGTGACTCCATGTAGCATGGGGATGTTGCCTCTCTTTGAGTTCTCCATGCTGAACCGCTTCAGCACTTTGTCAATGTATGTGCTCTCACTTAGTCCAAGAAGCCTTCTAGATCTATCTCTATAGATCTTAATTCCTAGGATGTAGGATGCTTCTCCAAAGTCCTTCATTGAGAAAGTATTCCCTAGCCAAGTCTTTACCTTCTCTAAGGCTAAGACATCATTCCCCATCAAAAGTATGTCATCCACATACTATATGAGGAATGTGGTTGAGCTCCCACTAACCTTCTTGTACACACAAGGTTCATCTTCATTTTGAATAAAGCCAAACACTTTGACTTCTTCATCAAATCGATGATTCCAACTCCGAGACGCTTGCTTCAATCCATAGATTGACCTTTGCAGTTTACAGACTTTATTGGCATTCTTTGGATCTACAAAACCTTCAGGTTGTGTCATATACACATCCTCATGTGTATTCCCATTAAGGAATGCGGTTTTAACATCCATCTGCCAAATCTCATAGTCATAATAAGCTGCAATAGCAAGCATGATCTTGATGGACTTAATCATGGCAACTGGAGAAAAGGTTTCGTCATAGTCAACACCTTGAACTTTTCGAAATCCCTTCACACCCAATCTACCTTTATAAGTTTGCACATTTCCATCCATGTCGGTCTTTTTCTTGAAGACTCATTTGCACCCTATGGGTTTTACCCCTTCGGGTGGTTCCACCAAAGTCCATACTTTGTTGGAGTACATGGATTCCATCTCGGATCTCATGGCTTCAAGCCATTTCTCAGAATCTGGTCCCTCCATAGCCTCTACGTAGGTAGTTGGATCATCATCTATGATCAACTCACCACCTTCCTGAGTCACAAGGTATCCAAACTTCTCAGGTTCAAGGCGGGTCCTACAAGATCTATGAGGTCCTTGTGTTACTTGAGGAGAATGAGATTCCACAACACCTTGTGAATCTCCATTTTCCTCTCGTACATCTATCGGTTCAATGTTTTCTCGTTGGGCTTGAACCTCTTCAAGCTCTACTTTCCTCCCACTGTTTCCTTTGGAAATAAATTCCCTCTCTAGGAATACAGCATCCCTGGCAACAAACACTTTGTTTTCAGTAGGGTGGTATAAGTAATATCCCCTCGTTTCCTTGGGGTATCCAACTAAATAACATTTATCGGATTTGGGTCCAAGCTTATCAGGAAACATTTTCCTAACGTAAGCCTCACAACCCCAAATCTTCATAAAAGACAAAACAGGACGCTTCCCATACCATATCTCATATGGTGTCTTATGAACCGATTTCGATGGTACACGGTTAAGTGTAAACACGGAGGTTTCAAGAGCATAACCCCAGAAAGAAATTGGAAGATCAGAAAAACTCATCATTGATCGCACCATATCTAACAATGTGTGATTCCTTCTTTTAGACACACCATTATGCTGTGGTGTTCCAGGCGAAGTCCACTGTGATATAATACCACGGGCTCGCAGAAGGTCCTCAAACTCCTGGATCAAGTATTCTCCACCTCGATCGGAATGAAGTGCCTTAATACTTTTACCAAGTTGGTTCTGTACTTCATTCATGAAATCCTTGAACCTTTCAAGGGTTTCTGACTTATGTTTCATCAGGTACACATAGCCATACCTACTGAAGTCATCAGTAAAGGTAATAAAGTACTGATACCCACCTCTAGCATTAGTTCCAAAAGGCCCACATACATCAGTATGTATGAGTCCTAATAGATCACTAGCTCTCTCACCTTTACTTGAAAAGGGTGTCTTGGTCATCTTGCCCAACAAACAAGATTCACATGTCTCTATTGATTCATAATCAAAGGAGTCTAGATAACCATCTTTATGGAGTCTAGAAATGCGCTTCTCATTTATGTGCCCTAGACGACAATGCCAGAGATATGTTTTGTTTGAGTCGTTGAGTTTTTGCTTTTTGGTATTTTTGTTGTATACACTTGTCTCCAAGTCTATCAAGTATAGACCATAAGACATAGGGGCACTGCCATAAAAGATACCATCTTTAGAAATGGAACACTTTCCAATCTTAATAAGAAATTCAAATCCATCTTTGTCCAAACAAGAGACGGAAATGATATTCCTATTTATGGCAGGTACATAATAGCAGTTCTTCAACTCTATTATTAGCCCACTAGGTAGAGTTAACTCATAGGTTCCTATGACACTAGCGGAAACTCTTGCCCCATTAGCAACATGTTGTTCAACCTTGACTTTCCCTAAAGGCCTACTTCTCTTAAGATCCTTCACATTTGAACAAATGTGAGATCCACATCCGGTATCAAGTACCCATGACAAAGAAGTAGTAAAGTTAATCTCTATCACATATACACCAGAGGTAGAGATCTCTATCTCCGACTTCGTCTTCCATTGTTCCTTCCATCCTCTCCATGTAGAAGAAATTGGTTTGGCGAGAGAACACTTCTCTCCCTTACCTACTTTCTTCTTCACCAACGCATTAAGCGTACATAGAGTAAATTCTAAGGCTCCTGGTATATCTGGATTGTGCTGAACACTTCTCACAGTCCTCAACCAGTTATGGAATTTATTCTCAATTAATTTGCCCATTTTAAAAGATGATTCTTTTGCCATTCTACAAGAGAAATTTGCATTTGTCAAAACCCTTTTGATTTGATTTGAATAAATTTGAAAATTGTTAATTAGGCCTTTAATTAATTACCGCTCCCACTATTTTGACTCAAATTGATAGCCCTCACCATCAATTCAGAAGATTGCAGCGTACAATCTTCTAGTGGGTCAAGATCCTGAAATCCTCTGAGCCATGGACCAGCTAGGGCTGTCACCCACAACTCAGATCTCTCAGGTAGGCAACTCTTGCCAATTGCATCATATGCAACTCTTGAAAGATGTCATATGCAACTCTTTGCAATGATCATCTCCATGCCTCAAGGTACTAGATCCCATCTAGATCACCTTGTTAAGTCCGACCCAAAGCCAACACGATGAATATGCACCTTGCTAGGGCAGACCCACACATTCATCCTTCATGCTTCCACGAGATTGACGGCGCACCACGCTAGGGTGTGCCCACACTTGGTCGATCAAACTTTTCACGTGTGTCGCATTTGGAAGGCATCTAAAACTTAATATTTAATGAGGGATTTGGTTTGTATATACATATACATATCTAATCACCATAATATATAGTATGTATCATATACATGCTATATCCCACGGAAAACATGCAAAACGATAAAAATCAATGATTATGGCCATCCTATTTGTGATTCCTCGAGCCAAGTGGAATCACGGTCATCTAGGTCTACATCACATGTAACCTATACAAGATGAAATCTGTGCCTTCCTTTCTGGGTTTTATCATCTCATCTCCATGACTGATCGGCTCGCCATCAGGTAGGTTGTTCGGGTGCCACCAGCCGATCGACTGGCACCTCCAGCCGATCGGCTCACCGGTCTTCGTGCATCTCCTCAGGTCGCCACCCACTCATCTCGTTCCTCGAACCGGCCATTTGGATCACCAACCGATCGGTTCACGCCTTGAACCGATCGTCTTCAGGTTGTCCGCCGTTCTTTGACATAACAGGAAATAAAATCTATCCTATTTACAATATAATTGTGAAACCCCGAGTTACATTCGGGGGGACCAAAGGTAGGAAAAGAATTCTCGAATTATTTCGAGTTACATCAGGAATAAGAGAAGGGAATCGGTGCGCAGACCGAGATGCAAGCAACCACACAAACAACCACACACAGATATAGCATGTTTATAGGCCATAATCATGCTACACATCCACCACAAAACTCGTTTAAGGGCGACGCGTATCGAGTGCATTAATATTACATATCATATATGTATATTAGGGATTTGTGGATTGGACATGTATAAAGCCGATATAATTCGCATCACATGCAATAAATAAAGGCGAAAAACCAAAATCGATCATATCAATAATCCTAAAATATAGAGCGGTTGACGTGGCTCTGATACCACTGTTGGGTTTTAGAGGAGGCAGAGAAGCAGCGGAAACAAAAACTTTTCTCCCCAAACCCAGAACAAAAGGAATCGCGTCAACGTCTATATAATAGGAAATATGGTTTGTGAATCATACCTTGTCCCGACGCTTGCTCGGAGACAGTACCACGCGCCTTGCACGGTCTTCACCTCCGGTCTTGGACGGTGTTTGTGCAGCTCCTGGTCGCACCGGGACTGACGACTCCTCCTCCTACCAGACTTTTGGATGACAGTTGTCCTCCTGAGCGGCAGTGACCTCGCGCCTCTGAAGTAGTCCACACGGACCACCTGGAACTCCACTCTCCTTGTCCCACAAGGAAATGGAAGGAGTCACACCCTCCTGTTGACGTACTAGTCGCCAACACACTCTCCTGCTGTCAATTGCAATTGCAGTTGTCCTTCCCTTGCTGCACCTCCCTTTGCGGGAAGCACTTGCTCGGGCTCTCTCTCGGTTACCAAAACCAGAGAGAACGACAACTTTGCAGAGCAATCAACTTGCACTGAGTTTTACTCTGGGAAGCCCCCAATACCCCTATATATATATGCGGGTCATAGGACAGGGTTGTCTATGCCCGGCAATATGGGACTAAAAGTAGGAGTAGAAGGGTTTGAGATTTTCCACAAAAGCAACTAACTCGCAACCTGAACCGGTCGCTTGGGGACCTGAACTGATCGTTTGGGACCCTTGAACCGATCGGTTCACTCCTGAACCGGTCGGTTGGGGTTCCAGGTTGGTTCCCAATTGACTTTCCTTCTTTTATTTCCAATTGGTATCGAATACCAATCCTTGTTCCAATCAAATTGGGCAAGTGAAACGCAAGGAAAATTCTCACCAATCCTACTTTCCCAAGTTGCTCGGTTGCACCAGTTGAACCGATCGGTTCAACAGTTGAACCTCTCATTTCACTCTATGCATGAACTGATTGGTTCAACAATTGACCCGACCAGTTCAGCAACCTCAGCCGACCGGTTCATCACATGAACTGATCGGTTGGGAGCGCAGGTTGTGCAGAATCAGTCAAATGCGATTTCAATCAATCTGATACTCCAATCAATGCGTCCAACACCTTGAACATTATGATATTGAGCTATCGATTAATTGAGTGTTTAATTGAACTACTAAACTCCTTTAGTAATCAATCTAAACATTGCTTGTGGACAAAACACCTCTTCCAGGTTAAATCCTATGTGTGTGACCCTGCAGGTCCATTTCACGTTGGCAGTGAAAGTCCATAACACTTATGACTTCACAAGCAAAGAGCGGTGCCTAGTCACACATCATTGCTATCCAAGTGAAATAGAAAGTTGGAGAACAACTTTCATCCCTGCAATCCGTGAATGGTGTTACAGTGAATGTATAATTCCTTTTTCACTGATATCCAAAATGAACTCGAGGCATGGAACAGTCATCCTGTCAATGTTCATTCATTTCTTTGATCTCAGAGTAGACCGAGTGAGATGTGTATGACATCAATATCACATATTGATTCACACGTGCATGCACATGCCTTTTCTCAATCCTACTCATCAAGTGGCCAAGGATATCAAACTCCCTTAGGAGGGACAAATCCCATATCTATCACTCACCCCTCAAAATCCCCATGTGTCAAAGCCACCCAATCATCATCTTTATAACAACCCATGTTTCAGGACTATGTTTGATGATGTCAAAGTGTACCCAACGACATGTGTTGAGTGTAGTGATTTCATGTCTAAGAATCACACTCACCACCATCACTGTGAGAGCTGACTGTGACTACCAAGTCATGGTTCCATGTGTCACTCTCACGGTGGGTCTGTCTCGTACCTTGTTCTCCAACAAGTACCTATGTGCTTGGTTTGATATCACTATATCATGACTAATGATATTTTGTCATCAACCAACACACAATCTAGTCTTCAGTTATATTGGTTTCTATGGTTATTTCCACAATAACAACCGACTAGGGACTAAACAAGAAAGTATACTCTTAACATCTGTATGGTCTCATCGTTTAGGTCCTCAACCCAAAACCATACGTCATTGAGTAAAACAATCTTTAGACATCTATCATGTTACACCATCATCTCAGAAACGGTTTAAACATATAGATTGGAAATTGCCTTTATTATTATCCAAATCATTTACAAAGTATCACATTACAATCATCATATGACTTGCTCTATGGGCATACATACCAATGGTCTCCCACTTGCACTTCGAGCCAGTCACCAAGGAAACGCAGTCCTTGTGACCTAGAATGACCATCATGCTTCTGTTGAGAAAGGGCCTTAGTCAGTGGATCAACTATGTTGTCTATAGTTGGTACTTTGCAAATCTTCACATCTCCTCGATGTACGATTTCTCGTATGAGATGGAAGCGTCGCAGTATGTGCTTGGACCGCTGATGTGATCTGGGCTCCTTAGCTTGTGCAATAGCTCCATTATTGTCACAATAAAGCTCGATTGCATCACAGCTACTGGGAACTACACCAAGTTCAGAAATGAACTTCCTGATCAACACAGCCTCCTTTGCTGCATGTGAAGCAGCAATATACTCGACCTCTGTAGTAGAATCGGAAACTGTTTCTTGCTTGGAACTCTTCCAGCTCACAGCTCCATTATTAAGGCAAAACACAAATCCTGATTGCGATCTGTAATCATCTTTATTGGTTTGGAAGCTTGCATCGGTGTAACCCTTTACAACCAGCTCTTCCTCGCCGCCGTAAACAAGAAACTGATCCTTAGTCCTTCGCAAGTACTTGAGCATGTTCTTTACGGCTGTCCAGTGAGCATCCCTGGGATCTGACTTGTACCTGCTCGTCATGCTTAGAGCATACGAGACATTTGGGCGTGTGCACAACATAGCGTACATGATGGACCCGATGGCTGATGCATATGGTATCCCATTCATACGCTCCCTCTCTTCACAAGATTGGGGACATTGAGCTCTAGAGACGGTGACTCCATGTAGCATGGGGATGTTGCCTCTCTTTGAGTTCTCCATGCTGAACCACTTCAGCACTTTGTCAATGTACGTGCTCTGACTTAGTCCGAGAAGCCTTCTAGATCTATCTCTATAGATCTTAATTCCTAGGATGTAGGATGCTTCTCCTAAGTCCTTCATTGAGAAAGTATTCCCTAGCCAAGTCTTTACCTTCTCTAAGGCTAAGACATCATTCCCCATCAAAAGTATGTCATCCACATTCAATATGAGGAATGTGGTCGAGCTCCCACTATCCTTCTTGTACACACAAGGTTAATCTTCATTTTGAATAAAGCCAAACACTTTGACTTCTTCATCAAATTGAAGATTCCAACTCCAAGACGCTTGCTTCAATCCATAGATTGACCTTTGCAGTTTACAGACTTTATTGGCATTCTTTGGATCTACAAAACCTTCAGGATGTGTCATATACACATCCTCATGTGTATTCCCGTTAAGGAATGCGGTTTTAACATCCATCTACCAAATCTCATAGTCATAATAAGCTGCAATAGTAAGCATGATCTTGATGGACTTAATCATGGCAACTGGAGAAAAGGTTTCGTCATAGTCAACACCTTGAACTTGTCGAAATCCCTTCGCAACCAATCTACCTTTATAAGTTTTCACATTGCCATCCATGTCATTCTTTTTCTTGAAGACCCATTTGCACCCTATGGGTTTTACCCCTTCGGGTGGTTCCACCAAAGTCCATACTTTGTTGGATTACATGGATTCCATCTCGGATCTCATGGCTTCAAGCCATTTCTCATAATCTGGTCCCTCCATAGCCTCTGCGTAGGTAGTTGGATCATCATCTATGATCAACTCACCACCTTCCTGAGTCACAAGGTATCCAAACCTCTCAGGTTCAAGGCGGGTCCTACTAAATCTACGAGGTCCTTGTGTTACTTGAGGAGAATGAGATTCCACAACACCTTGTGAATCTCCATTTTCCTCTCGTACATCTATCGGTTCAATGTTTTCTTCTTGGGCTTGAACCTCTTCAAGCTCTACTTTCCTCCCACTGTTTCCTTTGGAAATAAATTCCCTCTCTAGGAATACAACATCCCTGGCAACAAACACTTTGTTGTCAGTAGGGTGGTATAAGTAATATCCCCTCGTTTCCTTGGGGTATCCAACAAAATAACATTTATCGGATTTGGGTCCAAGCTTATCAGGAAACATTTTCCTAACGTAAGCCTCACAACCCCAAATCTTCATAAAAGACAAAATGGAACGCTTCCCATACCATATCTCATATGGTGTCTTTTGAACTGATTTAGATGGTACACGGTTAAGTGTAAACACGGAGGTATCAAGAGAATAACCCTAGAAAGAAATTGGAAGATCAACAAAACTCATCATTGATCGCACCATATCTAACAATGTGTGATTCCTTCTTTCAGACACACCATTATGTTGTAGTGTTCCAGGCGGAGTCCACTGTGATACAATACCACGAGCTCGCAGAAGGTCCTCAAACTCCTAGCTCAAGTATTCTCCACCTCGATCGGAACGAAGTGCCTTAATACTTTTACCAAGCTGGTTTAGTACTTCATTCATGAAATCCTTGAACCTTTCAAGGGTTTCTGACTTATGTTTCATTAGGTACACATAGCCATACCTACTGAAGTCATCAGTAAAGGTAATGAAGTACTGATACCCACCTCTGGCATTAGTTCTAAAAGCCCACATATATCAGTATGTATGAGTCCTAATAGATCACTAGCTCTCTCACCTTTACCTGAAAAGGGAGTCTTGGTCATCTTGCCCAACAAACAAGATTCACATGTGTCTATTGATTCATAATCAAAAGAGTCTAGATAACCATCTTTATGGAGTCTAGAAATGCACTTCTCATTTATGTGACATAGACGACAATGCTAGAGATATGTTTTGTTTGAGTCGTTGAGTTTTTCTTTTTGGTGTTTACATTGTATACACTTGTCTCCAAGTCTATCAAGTATAGACCATTAGACATAGGGGAACTTCCATAAAAGATACCATCTTTAGAAATGGTACACTTTCCATTCTTAATAAGAAATTCAAATCCATCTTTTTCCAAACAAGAGACGGAAATGATATTCCTATTTATGGCAGGTACATAATAGCAGTTCTTCAACTCTATTATCAGCCCACTAGGTAGAGTTAACTCATAGGTTCCTACGGCACTGGCGGAAACTCTTGCCCCATTAGCAACACGTAGTTCAACCTTGCCTTTCCCTAAAGGCCTACTTCTCTTAAGATCCTTCACATTTGAACAAATGTGAGATCCGCATCCGGTATCAAGTACCCATGATGAAGAAGTATTAAAGTTAATCTCTATCACGTATACACCAGAAGTAGGGATCTCTATCTCCGACTTCTTCTTCCATTGTTTCTTCCATCCTCTCCATGTAGAAGAAATTGGTTTGGCGAGAGAACACTTCTCTCCCTTACCTACTTTCTTCTTCACCAACGCATTAAGCGTACATAGAGTGGATTCTAAGGCTCTTGGTATATCTGGATTGTGCAGAACACTTCTCACAGTCCACAACCAGTTATGGAATTTATTCTCAATTAATTTTCCCATTTTAAAAGATGATTCTTTTGCCATTCTACAAGAGAAAATTTGCATTTGTAAAAACCCTTTTGATTTGATTTGAATAAATTTGACGATAGTTAATTAGGCCTTTAATTAATTACCGCTCCCACTATTTTGACTCAAATTGATAGCCCTCACCATCAATTTGGAAGATTGCAGCGTACAATCTTCTAGTGGGTCAAGATCCTGAAATCCTCTGAGCCATGGACCAGCTAGGGCTGTCACCCACAACTCAGATCTCTCAGGTAGGCAACTCTTGCCAATTGCATCATATGCAACTCTTGAAAGATGGCATATGAACTCTTTGCAATGATCATCTCCATGCCTCAAGGTACTAGATCCCATCTAGATCACCTTGTTAAGTCCGACCCAAAGCCAACACGATGAATATGCACTCTGCTAGGGCAGACCCAAACATTCATCCTTCACGCTTCCACGAGATAGACGGTGCACCACGCTAGGGCGTGCCCACACTTGGTCGATCAAGATTTTCACGTGTGTCACATTTGGAAGGCATCTAAAACTTAATATTTAATGAGGGATTTGGTTTTTATATACATATACATATCCAATCACCATAATATATAGTATGTATCATATACATGCTATATCCCACAAAAATTACATGCAAAACGATAAAAAGCAATGATTATGGCCATCCTATTTGTGATTCCTCGAGCCAAGAGGAATCACGCTCATCTAGGTCTACATCACATGTAACTTGTACAAGATGAAATCTGAGCCTTCCTTTCTGGGTTTGATCGGCTCATCTCCATGACTGATCGGCTCGCCATCAGGTAGGTTGTTCGGGTGCCACCAGCTGATCGACTGGCACCTCCAGCCGATCGGTTCACCATTCGTCGTGCATCTTCTCCGGTCGCCACCCGCTCATCTCGTTCCTCGAACCGGCCATCTGGATCACCAACCGATTGGTTCATGCCTTGAACTGATCGTCTTCAGGTTGTCCACCATTCTTTGACATAATAGGAAATAAAATCTATCCTATTTACAATATAATTGTGAAACCCCAAGTTACATTCGGGGGGAGCAAAGGTAGGAAAAGAATTCTCGAATTATTTCGAGTTACATCAGGAATAAGAGAAGGGAATCAGTGTGCAGACCGAGATGCAAGAAACCACACAAACAACCACACACAGATATAGCATGTTTATAGGACATAATCATGCTACACATCCACCACAAAACTCGTTTAAGGGCGACGTGTATCGAGCGCATTAATATTACATATCATATATGTATATTAGCGATTTGTGGATTGGACATGTATAAAGTCGATATTATTCGCATCGCATGCAATAAATAAAGGCGACAAATTAAAATCGATCATATCGATAATCCTAAAATATAGAGCGGTTGACGTGGCTCTGATACCACTATTGGGTTTTAAAGGAGGCAGAGAAGCAGCGGAAACAAAAAAATTTCTCCTCAAACCGAGAACAAAAGGAATCGCGTCAACGTCTATATAATAGGAAAGATGGTTTGTGAATCATACCTTGTCCCGAGGCTTGCTCGGCGACAGTACCACGCGCCTTGTGTGGTCTTCACCTCCGGTCTTGGACGGTGTCTGTGCAGCTCCTGGTCGCACCGGGACTGACGACTCCTCCTCCTACCGGACTGTCAGATGACAGTTGTCCTCCTGAGCAGCAATGACCTCCCGCCTCTGAAGTAGTCCACACGGACCACCTGGAACTCCACTCTCCTTATCCCACAAGGAAGTGGAAGGAGTCGCACCCTCCTGTTGACATACTAGTCACCAACACACTCTCCTGTTGTCTATTGCAACTGCAGTTGTCCTTCCCTTCCTGCACCTCCCTTTGCGGGAAGCACTTGCTCGGGCTCTCTCTCGATTACCAAAACTAGAGAGAACGACAACTTTGCAGAGCAATCAACTTGCACTGAGTTGTACTCTGTGAAGCCCCCAATACCCCTATATATAGGTGGGTCAGGGGACAGGGTTCTCTGTGCCCGGCAATATGGGACTAAAAGCAGGAGTAGAAGGGTTCGAGATTTTCCACAAAAGCAACTAACTCGCAACCTGAACCGATCGGTTCACAAGTGAACCAGTCGGTTGGGTACCTGAACTGATCGGTTCACCACTGAACCGATCGTTTGGGACCCTTGAACCGATCGGTTCACTCCTGAACCAGTCGGTTGGGGTTCCAGGTTGGTTCCCAATTGACTTTCCTTCTTTTGTTTCCAATTGGTATCGAATACCAATCCTTGTTCCAATCAAATTGGGCAAGTGAAACGCAAGGAAAATTCTCACCAATCCTACTTTCCCAAGTTGCTCGGTTGCACCAGTTGAACCGATCGGTTCAACACTTGAACCTCTCGTTTCACTCTATGCATGAACCGATCGGTTCAACAATTGAGCCGACCGGTTCAGCAACCTCAGCCGACCGGTTCATCACATGAATCGATCGGTTGGGAGTGCAGGTTGTGCAGAATCAGTCAAATGCGATTTCAATCAATCTGATACTCCAATCAATGCGTCCAACACCTTGAACATTATGATATTGAGCTATCGATTAATTGAGTGTTTAATTGAACTACTAAACTCCTTTAGTAATCAATCTAAACATTGCTTGTGGACAAAACTCCTCTTCCAGGTTAAATCCTATGTGTGTGACCCTGCAGGTCCATTTCACGTTGGCAGTGAAAGTCCATAACACTTATGACTTCACAAGCAAAGAGCAGTGCATAGTCACACATCATTGCTACCCAAGTGAAATAGAAAGTTGGAGAACAACTTTCATCCCTACAATCCGTGAATGGTGTTACAGTGAATGTATAATTCCTTTGTCACTGATATCCAGAATGAACTCGAGGCATGGAACAGTCATCCTGTCAATGTTCATTCATTTCCATGATCTCAGAGTAGACTGAGTGAGATGTGTATGACATCAATATCACATATTGATTCACACGTGCATGCACATGCCTTTTCTCAATCCTACTCATCAAGTGGCCAAGGATATCAAACTCCCTTAGGAGGGACAAATCCAATATCTATCACTCACCCCTCAAAAGCCCCATGTGTCAAAGCCACCCAATCATCACCTTTATAACAACCCATGTTTTAGGTCTGCGTTTGATGATGTCAAAGTGTACCCAACGACATGTGTTGAGTGTAGTGATTTCAGGTCTAAGAATCACACTCACCACCATCACTGTGAGAGCTGACTGGGACTACCAAGTCATGGTTCCATGTGTCACTCTCACAGTGGGCCTATCTGGTACCTTGTTCTCTAACAAGTACCTATGTGCTTGGTTTGATATCACTATATCATGACTAATGAGATTTTGTCATCAACCAACACACAATCTAGTCTTCAGTGTTATTGATGTCTATGGTTATTTCCACAATAACAACTGACTAGGGACTAAACAAGAATGTATACTCTTAACATCCGTATGATCTCATCGTTTAGGTCCTCAACCCAAAAGCATACGCCATTGAGTAAAACAATCTTTAGACATCTATCATGTTACACCATCATCTCAGAAATAGTTTAAACATATAGATGGAAATTGCCTTTATTATTATTCAAATCATTTACAAAGTATCCCATTACAATCATCATATGACTTGCTCTATGGGCATACATACCAACATATTTTTCATTCACTCAACCATTTGGCATCATTATGTGTCCACTCTTGGAATAGTTACACCTCTCATTTGCATTTAAAATGTGTGTCTTGTCCCATTGAACACAAAAACCATCATCAAGTCTTCCATCTATATCTCCTTTCAAATGATCAGTCATACTCTTCAAGTGACCATGTTCAATATCCTCATCTCATGTTTGCCAAGTTGGTTTCTTGTATATGTTGATCTATATCTTCATGTCAATGAAAGACACTTTCATTGTGCTACTGTGCACATGTATCTCGACATCATATGTGGACAAGAGTGGTCTTCCCAAGATAATGGGAATCTTCCTATCCTTGAAGTCCATGTCAAGAACAATGAAATTTGTTGGGAACACTACTACCCTTTCTTTGTCTATCATCACCAAGACATCATAAACTCTTCTTTAAGGAACTTGATTGAACGATCCACCAATTAGAGAGTTTAACGATCCAATTTCAACTTGCCTGACCCCAGTTCCACATAGACACTATATGGGGCATCAAATACATACTAGATCCCAAATCAAGTCTGGATTTGTCTATGTGATGTCCCCCTATGTAGGTAGGTATGAGTGGGGATTCTAGATCTTTCCTATTAATGTGATGTGAGTATTGAATCATAGAGCTCACTTGTTTAGTCATCTTGACTTTCTTAGGCATTCTCCCTGTTGTCTTCCTCTTCAAAGTACATAGGTTCTTGAGAAACTTGGCATGAGATGGAATCTACTTGATAGAATCCAACAATGTGATGTTCACGTTCACTTGTTGAAACACCTCTAGAATGTCAACATTCTGTTTTTGCCTCCTTTTAACTTTTGATGGCTCATCCAATGCTTGAGGGAATGGTGGCTCACTTGCTTTAGCCTTACTTGCATCCACATGATTTTCTTGTGGCTCGCGATGAGGTGAAACACTAGGGATGGTAGAACTTGTAGAAGGAGTGTCAGGTGGAGCACATAGTATCACAGAATCAGTGTGAGGTATCATGTTATCATCTTCAGCAATCTCAATCTTAGTATCACCCTTGGGCAGCCTTTACTTTGACTTGTCAGCATTTCTTTAGCTTTTGGGCTTCTCAAGTGATCTTCCACTCCTTAGAATAGTTACAACACTTCCTTGCTCATGGTGGAAAGGGGGATCTTGTTGTGGCTCACTACTATAGAATATGGATACATCATGGGTTATTTTTGGAATTTAGCATCAATTCATAATTGACAACCAAGTGGGTGATGCTAAAACTAAACCATTCTTTGTTGGATAAAATGATTGATGGAAAACTTTTCTTCGTCAGTTCTTTGTTACAAAGAAGTCGACAACCTAACTCCTAGTGAGTGTTTGTTTAACGTTTAGTCATCAATTTGTTAATGGCAATTACTAATGTTGAATAAACTTATCATCGGTTTTATCAAGTATAGAAAAGTGAAAATTTTAGGTAAATCCCATCAATTATTTGTAAATCGTCGATGTGGAAACATTATGTAGTTGGTTATTTACAAATAACTGATGAAAAATGTGTATGTTTTTTATATATAATAGGTCTACAAACCTATTGTCCAGTCTGCTAGCCTGTCTGAACCCTACCATTCTTTAGAATTAAAAATTCTAAAGAACAACAAGATATCTACAAATGACTTGCTTTATAACGGGCAGGCACACCTGTAAGAAAAAGATAAATTTATACAAATTAGGAACAAGAACATTCTATCATTTTTCACTTCAAATGCATACAAATCCATGTACTCACATCGCAATTGTTTCACTTCTCAACCACACTTCAATTTCATACATATATGCACAAATAAACATTAATATATTTCTTGTGCCATCCTATTCAAATTCAAACACACATATGTACTTAACATTCAATTCACACTTACATATACATATCAACATCAGTTACCATCTCAGATTTTAAGTCACAATGTATAAAAATTATATAACAAATAAAAAATTCAACTCACATTCATGAATTCATATAAAAAATCTAACATCAAAGTTTGAACTACCAAAAAATTATCAATCAAGCGTCAAATTTTGTTCAAGTCCACATTTTCGATGAAGCAGTCTTCCCATTGTTCACATAGGACATTTAGCTGCTCCAATGTATAGGATCTAGTACTTAGAAAAAATTGCAAAGAGAATGAGGATACGATGTTAGATTGGCTTGTTTGTATTATCAAATAAGAAAATTTAATATGGTCCAAGACTATTAACTTACATTCTCTATGCATTTGATCTATTCCGCATGACTGACAATTGTATGCATGTACAACATCACATAATATGTGCATGCCCAACCATCATCTTGTATAGGACCCTACAGATTTACAATTACATTAATAAATGTAATTAACCAGAGTTGGTCATATATTATGCAATCGGAATGAGAAAACTATATACATCAACACTCTCCCACGTAAATGATTTTTTTTCTTATCTACTTTCCCTTTGTCAAAATAAAATTCTTTCACACCCCTATAAGTTAAGTTAATAGATATTAAACTGTCATATGATGCAAATATTAACAAATATGTTGGGCATTGAAAAACTATATTGACGCATGACATTACCAAATATATTGTGTAAAATATAAAAGTGTGCTTGTTCCCACTACTCACAGCTAATATGTATTTGTTTTTATCCCTAGACACCTTTTCCAGAATAAACATCAGGGTTGACAACATTATTAGGAGTTGTGTGGCATCTTAAAAAGTCATTGCAAAACTCCAAAAGCTCCCTAGAAATATAGTCCTCAATGATACTCCCTTTGGGGCGACAATAGTTCTGAACATCACATTTAAAAACACTCATGTACATCTCAAAATGATACATCTAGTGCAAGAAAACCGGAACCAATATTTTCACTTCCCTAGTCAAATGGACAACTAGATAAAAAGATGAAAGGGGAAAATTATGCTCAAGTTGACATAGGTAATGACCACTTCTCTTTGCAACTTATCTTGAATCTCAGAATCAATAACTTTTCTATATAGAGTGTTGAAGAAGAAGCAAAGCCCAGTGATTGCAAACCTTACATGCTTAGGAAGGATAGATCGTATACCCAGGGGAAATATATGTTGCATTAGAATGTGACAACCATGAGATTTAAGACCTATCAGCTTTAGATCCTTCATTGATACCAAACTATGGATATTGGCTGAGTATCCCCATGGTACCTTAACATTACACAAGCAATCACAAAGAGTTGTATTCTCCTTTGTAGATAAGGTGTAACAAGTAGAAGGTAGATATGTGTGGAAACCTTTGGTAACTTCTTTTGTTAATTCTTTCCTTATATCGATTTCACATTGGTCCATTCAAGATTTGATGCCATCTTTAGTATTACTGGGCATATTCAATAGAGTGCCAATAATTCTATTACAAACATTTTCTCAACATGCATGACATTGATACAATGTCAAACTCTCAAAGAACTCCATTAAAGAAGATCCTAGAATATCAAACTCTTTTTGAATAAATAATTTTCAAATGTGGGAGTAGTACATGGTCTGTTACCAAAATGATTTACAATGTTGTTTACTTTTGCATAGACATATTCCCCTAGCATAGGTTTAGGGGCACTCCATTTTAGTCACTGAATGTTTTGCACAACTTTTAGTAAGGATGCACCTTAGGTAAAAACTTTTGATGACCAAGATATACAGTCTTACCACCTTGTTTGAATCTAATAGAATTTGTATTTTCCTCACATATAGGACATGCCTTGGTTCCTTTGATGTTGTATCCAGACAAATTCCCATAAGCAAGAAAGTCATTAATAGTCCAAAATAACATATCATGTAAATTAAACATATCTCCATGCAAAGCATCATAAGTCATCACACCTTCTCCCCATAGTTTCTTTAGGTCATCAGTTAGAGGTTCAAGGTAAACATCAATATCATTGCCAAGTTGTTCAGGGTCTGATATCAGCAATGACAACATGACATACTTATTATTCATACACAACCATGAAGGAAGATTGCATACAAAAGCATGGCATGCCAAGTATTATGTTGGTTGCTTAATGTTCCATATGGCTTCATCCCATTAATACAAAGTCCAAGTCTTAAATTCATGGATCATTTGCCAAAGTTAGGATACAATAAATCAATCTTCTTCCATTGCGTGGAATCAGACGCATGTCTTAGCATGCCATTATTATTTTTATTTACCTCTACATTCCAAGATAAATTTTGTGCATCTACGACATTAGCAAACAAACTTTGAAACTAGGGTATTTTCGGAAGATACCACATCACCTTGGCAGAAGATTTGGTGTCCCTGACGTCGTCCTTTTGTACCTAGACACCCCACATTTTGGACATTCTTTCAGATTGATATAATCCTTTTGAAATAGCACACGGTCATTCGGGCATGCATGTATCTTCTTATCCTCCATTCTAATTGGGCAAAACATCTTTTTTATTTTGTATGTTGATGTTGGATGCTCATTTTCTTCAGGGAGGATTTCTTTCAACAAAGACAACAAAGAAGTGAAGCTTTTATGGCTCCATCTATTGTTGGCCTTCAGAGTATACAAATCTCAACATAATGCTCAACTTTTTAAACTTAGTACAACCTACGTATCATGGTTTCTCAGCATCACACATAATATTTCTAAATAAGGGAGGTGGGTCTATAACATTTACCTAGCAACTATCTAGCATTATATCGACCATGTCTATTGGAATTAGTTTGTTCTCATCAACAACTCAAGCATTTCTTCTTGGACACAACTACCACTACCAACATTTACTAATATCATACTAAGAATATCTCCATGTCAGTACCATTATGTATAGCCCTATACAATCCCATTCCACGTGACATGATCTTTGACTGTGTCAACAATGTCAACTTTTAGGTTGTTGATATAATTCCTACAGGTGCAATAGAACCTATCTCCAGGTAGTTTTCTAAGATCCTATGAAAGTCTTACAAACTCAGACCATTAATAAACTCTGGAGTGCAGAGATTTGGTTTAGACATCCATGATCTATCCATTTCTAGTTGATCAAGTGGGAGACAAGTATCTCATTAGGTTCTATCTAGTAAGTTAGTTTTAGGGAAAAAATATGTTTGAATAATTGAGCCCTAATCATATAGTAGAATACACATTCATGAATGTGTACTAGATATCCCATTATTTAGCACTTCATCTCACTAGTAATTGTATAATGTGTGTTTTATTTCAATAAATTTTGGTAGCATTTCCCCGCAGTTCTCCTAATACACCAATGTAGATGGACAAATACCCACCTACATATGTACCTATAGAACAAAGGGGAAATTTTGTTGAAGTTTATTTAAATTGAACACACATTATACACTTACATCCTAAGTGAGATGAAGTTTTCAAGAACAATCCCAATATGGGGACTATGTAAGGTTTACTTCTAATGAGTAAATATCGGGTGGGTCTCTAGTCCAACGACTCGGTTTAGAAATTATGGCTTTAAATATAGAGTTTATACATTACATTTATATATTAGTATTTACATATTAGGGTTTATTTACATATTTGAATTCACAAATTGGGTTTATTCACATATTCAAATTCACAAATGAGGGTTTATTCACATGTTAGATTAAATATCTCAAACTAGGTCATGCATGTTCATTACCATGTTACATCATACAACATGAATTCATTTAGACTTACTGTGACACATCACAATTTAATGAAGGATATAATTATAAAGATATCTACATAAAAATGGTAAATCATATGATTCAAGCAATATAGTCAACATAAACATCGACATTGTCAATTCAAGTTTATTTAGAGTCATTTTCATGCAAGTGTAATCATTATATCCACATGAAGGTGATTTATTGGTACTAACATAAGCTAACATTATCATTATTCACCATACTAACATAACTGCTACCAATTAACATTATCTTATATCTCCATCTCCCTTTCCCCTCTCCTCCTTACTCCTCTCTCCTCATTCTCCTATCCTATCCTTCACAATTTTTTCTCAATATTGAGAAGAAATCATAGCGCAGGGGAAGGAGGAGAAAGGAGGGAGGAGAGGAGGAAGGAAGATGGAGAATTGAGGCAGAGAGAAGAAAAGAATAAGGAGGTCACCTATGGCTAGCACCAGAGGAGAACGACCGGAGGAGTAGAAGTAGTGGCATCATCAGTGAAGGAGCATGACTGGAGGAGGAAGCATTGGCACTGTTAGCATGGAGAATGGTTGGAGAAGCAGTGGCACAATTTTCTGGAGCAGTGGTTGGAGAAGTGGCGTTATCGGTTGGCGTAGTGGTTGGAGGATGTGCAATCGTTGATAGAGCAACAATCGTTAGTGGGCGCACCGGGAAGCAACAACAATGGAGGCCAAAAAAGGAGGGAAATCACTGAAAAATTGCTAATGGAGGGATATATCCAGAGAAATATAGGTAGGTGGAAAGAGGGGGAAGGGTTTACTGTGGGGTTAAGTAAGACCTTTCTCATTGATTATTTTCAAACTAACGATCTATGATTTAGATCGTTCATTGAAGATGAACAAATGCCATAAAAAGACATATTTTCTTAGTGGTTGTCTAGAAAATACCGACACCTAATCTTACAATCCATTGATACCAATCCTGTCAAATATGCCTAGAATAACTAACGAGAAACATCAAGTGGGGTGGGAAAATTTTTGTGGGACACATGGCGTGAACATCTTTCTCATCAAAATCCATGGACAAAACCGACGAGAAACTCCCATTGTTTCCTGCGGGAGAGATGGCGTGTGCACCTCTTTATCCTGTCGGTTCTATATAAAAGAATTGACGATGTATATTTTTTAGAGACAAATGAAATTCTCACAAAAACTTATGTGAATTTTTATTTTTGTCGGTGATATATAGAATCAGTTGTTTTGAGAAGCGATTCATGAACAAAAAGAGTGTTTCTCGTATTTTCTCAACTAGTCAATCCACAACAGTTGTCTACTTAAATTATAGATGATATAGAGCATACCGTCAATTTTCCTTGAAAAAGACCCGACGAATATCTGTAGTAGTGACTGTGGAGGGGGTGGAGGTGACATTTGGTATTGGGATTCAGGTGAAGTAAATTAAGGTTGGTAGGTGAAGCATTGGGATGGTTGTGGTGATGGAGAGGAAGGAGGTGTATAAGGCTTGGGATGGCTCATGAAATGGTAAATGGGTTGCACTTGCATTGAAGGTGGACTATAGAAAACTTGAGCGGAACCCATTGGTCCACTTTCTTAATTGAAACTAATTATGGGTTTTGAAGACAATTTTTCCTCTTGGAGACAAAGTATGTAAGATAGATTCTCTATCCTTTCCTCAAGACTTGTAACATTCTTTTGGACATCATCAAATATTTTCACCTAGAGAGAACCTCTTCTCTAAACCTTGAGCTATATCTTAGACTTTGTGGTTCTAGGTAGCTATAGGAGTGAAGTGACTTCACTTCTTCACCAAAGGACTCAAAACAATTGACTAACCAAATGCATTTCTCATTTAGTGCCACACACAAACCAATTGAGATTGATTAGATGCAACCCTAATGGGGTTTTTAACACACTTGGGATATTTCAAATTTACAAATCCCTAATAGGCTGCTCACGTAGACTAACACACTTACCTACAAATGCACATGGTCATGTTATAGTATAAGAGGCTGGTAAGTTAGGGGTCGAACCCAAGAGAAAAAGGGGGCACTAGAACTAGGTTAGTTTTTTCTAGGTTCCTATTGTAGAGTCTAGGGTTGAAGGGTTTAAAGTTGGTTTGTTGATTACATTAATGGTGAATGAGCAAGTAAAGGAGAACAAAACCTAAATTACCCTAGACAATTCCTTCTAACAAGCAAGAAAGGATAAGCTAAGAAAGAAATGGAGAGAAAGGAAGCAAACTACACTAAGCTAGAAATCTGGGAAAAAGGGTAAATGAAGACCTAAACTAGCAAGACCAAAGCAATAACAAGGCAATGAACTAACTAAGCAAGTAAAGAGCTAACTAGACTAACACTAGCTAAGCAACATAGAAATTAGGGTTTTAAAGAAATTAAGAGAAGTGTGGCTTGTTTGGGGGATGCACTTGTCAATTGTGTTGGGGTGATAACATGTGGACATTATTCTTTCATTTAGATTATGAAACCAAACAATGAGCTATATGCTAACGAATTTCTATAAACTACTAACTGACCATGGATAAAATTGGGTGTGTATAGGGAAACTAGTCCCTAACACCTCCTACCTACCCTTGTGAGGCTCAATAGGGTTAGTTTTAGATGTAACTCAATTAGGACCTAATGAAGCCTAGGTTTATAGGATAGGAACTCTTTGGGTAATTAGGGGCCGAGGGTAGTAATTTAAGGTGGAAGTGAGGTTTTCGACCTCACATCACACACATTCTAGCCTTAAGAAGGATCCAAGATAATTACACTAAATGCTCCTATACTAGCTACTTAGATATATCACCTAGGTGTAGGAGAATTTATTAACATGTAGGAAGGTGAATATCTAACTAGGAATCGATTAATTAGACTTATGAGCAATTCACAAAATGGGCCACATATAAACAATTTTCCTTGAATGTAGGTGATTTCAAGCACAAGCCACAACGCAATTTAGTAGAAATGATATAGAAGTAGAATATAATCATTAGCAAACTAAATCACAATGTTTACATATTACTTTCCCCCAACATGATATCAAAGTAAAATGTTTGACCCCAAACAACCCACCTAAGGGGTCTAACTACTCATAAAACAAGAAAACAAAAAAATGGAGAAGAAAGAAGTAGAAGTAGCCATGGAGCTCAGTGTAGATGAAGGAATCCTCCTCTTCAACTACTGCAAGAGTGTCCTCCTCCTTTGTTCAAGGTGAAGTGGCATGGAAATATGGTCGAAAGTGGTCAAAACTCTAAGAAACTAGGGTTTTAGTGGTGGAAATGATGAAATGGAGGTAGAATGGTGATGGAATGGGTAAGGGGAGAAATGGGGATCTATGTGGCTAGTGATTAGCTAAACTCAAGCTCCAACATCAACCTATGTATATATAGGTGGTAGGGAATCATTATACTAAGTGGGGGGTAGAATGCGTATTGCAGTGCAAAAAATGGGTAGGTTTTCAAGTAGCATAGTTGTGCTATGCAGGATGGCCGTGGTGGTTGTGAGTAGAACATGCATGATTGATGGGAAAGACCGTAGTGGGAAAATGTAATAAACAAATTTTGGGTTTTGGAGACTGGTAAAAGGGTCATTCTGGCAGCACAACCGTGATGGGATTTGCTAGTACAATTGTTTCTGTTAGAATGGCCGTTCTTACCAATTGGGTAATTTTTTTAAAGGTTCTTCTACTTGGGGCATGTACCAGAATGACCATTCCTTGGTAGCACATCCATTTTGACGTCCTTCCCATGAATTTAGGTCTTGAACTTTGTCATCCAAGGAGGTTATTGCTTCAATACATTCTTTGATCAATTGGGGTAGGTTGGGAGTCATTTTTGGCTCCTCCAAGCTTGGGAAAGACCTAGATTCAACCATAGTCTATATCTTCCATAAATTAAATTTAGAGTACCTATAAAACATACAAAAAACCTCCATAAGTGCATTTGATAGTAAAAGACTTATTGAGAGAAATAACATATAATCTAACAACTGTAGATGTGACTGAAGTGCAATATGACGCAAGATGTTGTCCTATAATAGGGGCTGCATCACCACTTGAAACTTAAAGCATACTTCTCCTCAAGTATGCTCCAACTCAATCTCTCTTCAATTTTTTAACAAACAAGAAATGAAAAATGCATTTCCACATATGTATATTGACTGAATGGGCTCAATGTTGACTAAGTACATTTATTCCATTCTCTCCTCTCCTCTTTCAAAAACCAATCATGATTAAAGCATTGAGCATAAAAACTTCACATATAGAGCAAAAAAACACAATCAATATACATGGTTGTTATCTAACTTTGAGTAATCCATTTCACGATGGTGAAAATAAACAATAACTAATTTTGCTATTTTACATTCATGCATTCAATCTCATATGTCAATCCCCACTAAGTAACCCACGCGGCTGTAAGAAATGGGCAAATTGATCTAGGTTTAATGTTTCCTTGCTCATTGGGCATGCAAATAGAAGAAAGGGTTGCCATAAGGGGTTGGAGTGCTATTTCATAGGATCACTCATATTTTCTTTATTTCAATTCTATTAAATAGGAGCATCTTTTATTTTCAGTTTGCATTTTATATTAATCTTTTTCTTTGCCCTTGGAATAGCTAGGGAACATGGTGGTGAGAGTGAAGCAGGGGAACATTGGTGGAACGATCTACCAATTGGAGAGTGCAATGATCTGGTTTCAACTTGCCTAACCCTATATTCACATAGACACTATATTGCATCAAATTTGCACTAGATCCCAAATCAAGTAGGGATTTATCTATGCGATGTCCTCCTGTGTATCTAGGTATGAGTGGGGCCTTTGGATATTTCCTCTTCATGGGTAGTGAGTTTTGGATGATAGAGTTCACCTATTTAGTCAACTTGACTTTCTTATGCATTCTTCATGTTGTCTTCCTCATCACAGTTAAAGGTTCTTGAGAATCTTGGCATAATATGGAATCTTCTTGATAGAATCCAACGAGGTAATATTTGCATTCACTAGACAAAACACCTCTAGAATGTCAACATTGTGTTTTTTCTTCCTTTTAACTGTCGGGGGCTCATCCAATGCGTCAGGGAATGGTGTCTCACTTGCTTTGTCCTTACTTGCATCCACATGATTTTCTTTTGGCACACCATGAGGTGGAACATTAGGGATGGTAGAACATGTAGAAGGAGTGTGGCGTAGAGCACATGGTATCACGTAATCAATGCCCGGTGTTATGATATCATCTTCATCAATATCAATCACAATATCACCTTTGTGTTGCCTTTGCCTTGACTCATCAGCATTTCTTAGGCTTTTGGGCTGCTCAAGAGATCTTCCACTCCTTATAATGGTCACAACACTTCCTTTCTCATGGTGAAGAGGGGAACTTGTTGTGTATGCGAAGGGGGTGGAGGTGATACTTGGTATTGGGATTGAGGTGGAGGAGAAAATTAAGGTCAGTAGGTGAAGTTGTGGGATGGTTGTGGTGATGGAGGGGGAGGAGGTGTATAAGTCTTGGGATGGCCTTCGAAATTGTAAATAGGTTGCACTTGCATTGAAGGTATACTATGGAAACTTGAGTGGAATCCATTGATCCACTTTCTTCATTGAAACTCATTATGGTTTTTGAAGTCAATTTTTCCTCTGGGAGAGTTAGTGTGGAAGATAGATGCTCTAACCTTTCCTCAAGCTTGTAACATTCTTTTGGACATCATCAAAGCTTTTCAACCTAGATAGAATCACTTCCTCAATCCTTGAGCTATATCTTGGACTTTGTTATTCTGGGTAGCTATAGGAGTGAGGTTCCTTCACTTCTTCACCAAAGAACTCAATAAAATTGACTAAGTTACAAGCAACACTTTTCACTTGGTTCTTCATAAAGCTCACCATTTCTCCAAGAATCTTCACCCTTTTTGTGGGCTTGAATCACTCTAAGATGGTGATGTCACACAAAAGGGGTGGTCACCATTATTCATCATGCTAGAAGCTCGGATCCTAGAACCTTCTACCAACTACTCAAACAAGGGCCATGTCTCTTCAGGTTGCTTAGCCATAAAAGCTCTCCACAAGAATAATCCACTGTAGCTTGACTCATTAGAGAGAGACTGGAGTAAATGATTTAACTAGTTTCCACAAAGGGATTTCACTATGTGGACACTCTCTCAACATTTTTTGAATTCTTTCCCAAGCATCATATTAATGTTCATCACCCACTTGACTTTAACTCACTATGGCACACCCAGTTTGTGTAAACTTTGCAATGGTGTAGAATTTCCTTAAGAAGGCATTCTTTATCTCTTCCCAACTCATGATGTCCCTTCTTGAATCATACCAATCATTGGCTTTGTCTTTGAGCGAGAATGAGAACTATGTTAACCTAATTTCATCATCATTGGTTGTCGGAATCCTAAAGGTGGAACATTCTTCAAGAAAGGAGTCCAAATGCTTGTAGGGGTTCTCACTCTCCAAGCTGTAGAAGGTGGGAATGAGCCCAAGAAGACCTGGATGGATGGAGAATTGCTCCCCTAGCATTTGATCAACTCTATCAGAAATTTTTTATTTGTAGTTTCTAGGCATGCAGTAATCTAGAAGTGGCTTGTGAGGTGCATTTTGTCCTACCATCTTGTCTTCTCTAGGTTGTGGTCACATGCACAAGGAACAACCAAACAAAATATGACAAGTTATCAAACCAATATGCACAATTAATACAAAGAACAAAGAATAAATAACATCAATAATGAAGGAAGTAGGATCCTTTCTCCACATCAATGACACAAGAAAGCTTGGTTGTTTCTCCTTTAGGGCCACACACTAACCAATTGAGTTTTATTTGATGAAACCATATAGGGGTTTCAACAAACTTGGGTTGATATTTTCACTCCAATAGGAAAAATTGTCTTCAAAACCCATAATGAGTATCAATGAAGAAAGTGGACCAATCGGTGCCACTCAAGTTTTCTATATTCCACCTTTAATGCATTGCAAACCATTTACTATTTCCAAGGCCATCCCAAACCTTATACACCTCCTCCCCCCCATTACCACAACCTTCCCACCACTTTACCTACCAACCTCAATTTTCTCCTCCACCTCAATCCCAATACCAAGTGTCACCTCCACCTCCTCCAGGGCCACAACAAGCTCCCCTCTCAATCATGAGCAAGGAAGTGTTGTGACCGTTCCAAGGAGTGGAAGATCTCTTGAGCAGACCAAAAGCCAAAGAAATGTTGATGAGTCAAGGCAAAGGTAGCACAAGGGTGATATTGTAATTGAGATTGTTGAACATGATACCATAATACCTCACATTCATTTTGTGATACTATGTGCTCCTCCTCATACTCCTTCTGTAGGTTTTACCATCCCTAGTGTTCCACCTTATGGAGACCAAAAGAAAATAATGTGGATGCAAGTAAGGCCAAGGCAAGTGAGACACCATTCCCTGAACCACTGGATGAGCCCTTGATAGTTAAAAGGTGGAAAAAACACATTGTTGACATTCTAGAGGTGTTTCAACAAGTTAAGGTGAACATTCCATTGTTGAATTTTATCAAGATGATTCCATCTTATGCCAAGTTTCTCAAGAACATGTATACTATGAAGAGGAAGACAACGGGGAGAATGCCTAAGAAAGTCATGTTGATAGGACATGTGAGCTCTATCATCCAACACTCACTTCCCATGAAGAGGAAAGATCCAGTGTGAATTTGATGCCATATAGTGTTTATGTAGAGGTGGGGTTAGGCAAGTTGAAACCAGCTCATTGCACTCTCTAATTGGTCAATCATTCCATCAAAGTTCCTAGAGGAAGAGTGCATGATGTCTTTTTGATGATAGACAAAGAAAGGGAAGCAGTGTTCCAAGCGGGTTTCATTGTTCTTGACATGGACCCAGAGGATAAGACGATGCCCATCATCTTGGGAAGACAGTTCTTATCTACAACTAATGTTGAGATATATGTGCATAGTGTCAAAATGATAGTATTTTTCATTGTCATGAAGATAAAGATCAACATGTACAAGACCCCAACCTGAAGAACCCAAGTTGAGGATATTAGATAGGGCACTTGTGGAGTCTGACTGATCATTTGAAAGAAGGAGATCAGGATTGTAAGGCCCCTTACCTAGCTTAATGCTTGAGTATGTTTTCTTTTCTTAATAATATGTTTAGAACCTTAATCTAATTCTTTGAGATGCTTTGTTAACATATGATAATCTTATGTTTCTAGTTTTGGTCCGGTTCTGATGATGTTTGAGTTTTGTATGCTTATTTTGGACCAAGTTGCAATTTACCCATGTTGAGGGGTTATTTTAAAAATTTTCACATGTTGAGTGCTCCCTTAGTTCTTTATCATCATGAGATAGAGAATGATTCTATGGGTCATCTTGTTGGATCTTGGTTGATGAGGTGACATCTTGTGGTGATGCTAGGGTTTCTAGGGTTTGCTTGGTGTCGACCTTAATGTGATTTATTGAGTATCATGACCCTTGTCATGACCTTGATGGGTGTTTTTCTGAGTGTCTCGACTAAGACACCATATTTGGGTGGTTTATCATGACCTTGGTGGTCTTTAGGTGTTTTTTCTTGAGATGGTTGTCTTCTTGTGGAGTGTCTCGATTTGGTTTGTTTGGTGACCTTTTGTTGAGGTCGAGACAACATGTCTTGAGGTTTATTTCAACCCCTTGGGAGGTGGTTACCTAAGTGGTCGAGAACTCACCTAGGTTTTTTCACAATAGGTTGCATGCATGCATATAGTGGTTGCATTTTAATTTCTTTTGTGGACAAGTGTCCCTTTGGTGCTCTCTTATGTTGACTCCTCACCCTACCTTGCTTCCCTCCTCCTTTGAGTATATAACCTCTCTTTTCTTCATGAAAGTGTGTTTTTTGCCCTCCTTCTTCTCCCTTATCATTTATTCATCCTTGGAGTTTTGAGGAGCAAGAAGGACTGATCTTGTGTGCTTTAGAGGTTGATCAACCTTGCATGTGGTGCTTTGAAGCTTCACCACCTACCTTGTGGTGATTCTTGGTGGCTTCTCTTCTTAGTAAGTGGTTCTTTTCCCTTGAGCATGTTTTTCATTTGGAACCCTACCTTTCTTGTTCCCCTTTCTCGGCCATAGATATTGGACCATCCATGGTGGTCATTTATGAGAGAAAACTCCTCATCACAAAGGGTCAGAGGCCCAATTTTGACATGGTGGTACCTAAGTGTGAGGAAGTTTTCTTCTCTTCTCTCTTCTTTCTTCTTGGTTCATCCTAGGGTTTCTTACCCTCTTTCTTGATCATCCTTTTGACCATGGCATTCTTATCTTTGGATGTGATTTTTTGGCTGAAGTGTCAACCTTGGTTGGAGCTTCATCTTCTTCTTTAAAGCATTTGATCTTGGAGCTCAGTTCTCTCCTTAAGTCAGGTTGTATAACGCTCTACCTTCTTCTATTACTTGCACCATAAAAGTTCTTGCATGTTACTATTTTGATCTCTAAGCTCAATGCTAATATGATAGATGATGTTATCGTAACCTAGCATTTAATACTAGTTAATTATCTCTTGAAATTTACTTCATATCTTAAACCCTAAATTCTTGTACCTGATTTGTTATGTCATGGTTGAATGGTATTCACCCACGCATTATGTTTCTTGGTTTCATCACCATGCTTCAGTTCGGTCATTATGTTTTCTTGAGGTTTTTGAGTTGGATTTCTGGAGGTTGAATATTGGTATTCTTTATCCTCATTTGGTTTCCATATGGTTCATGTCAAAGTTTGGATTTCCAAGTTTTCATGCCCATCTTGCATGGAGTTTTCCACCTTTTTGATGATGATCTTCCTTGATGTTGAACCTTATGTTTTGAATGAGGTTTATCTCTATTTTGATTTTGGATAATTTTTTTAGGGTAGCTTGACTTTAGTGTTCTCTACACCTTGATCTTGTTTGGGTAGAAACATATGTGTTGTTCATGGTTGAAACATATGTTTTGGTTTTATTCAAGATGCATGCTCTTGTTCCAGTCGTGACCTTTGATTTTGTCTCAGTTGAGGCATGCCCTTGATGGTGGTTGAGGCACCATGCTTAGTTGGTGGTCAAGACACCATGTTGGTCAGGGTCGACACACTTGGTTTTGTTGCGGTCGAGACTCTTGCTCTTTGGATGGTTGAGACTTGTATTTTGGTCATGGTCGAGATTCTTGTTTTGTGCATGGTTGAGACACCTACTTTGTGGTGGTCAAGACACATGTTCTTGTCTTGGTTGAGACACCTAGTTGGCCTGAGGTCGAGACACCTTGGATGGTTTATGATCTTAACACATGTTTGCTTGAGTGGTCGATACACTCACTTGAGAGCATGGTCGTAACACATGCATAACATAATGAGTTGGTACACATACACATGTACATGATGTTGATACTTAGTGTTGCTGACATAATGCTATAATCATGTTTAATTAGTGATGCTTTAATCTTAGTTCATCCCAAGAAATTGGGAGGTTACATAATTAGGGTTTGGTAATTCTTTATGATATGGAACCCTAATCGACTGTGTGTTTGAAACCCTAACCCTAATTCTAGGGTATGATATGATTGTTGAGCTTACATGGATGGTTAGCATGTGATATTGTTTTCTCTCTCCTACTTGTGAAAAACTAACCATGTAGGTGAAATGAATGTCATAGCTTATGTATGCTATGGTGATGATCATATGACAGAGGGTGATGTCTATGAGCCTTGAAAAGGTATGTTGAGATTACAATGAAGGGATGGGTCTTATGACTTGGAAGAGGCTTAATGCCTAGTAAGAGGTGTAATCCTCCAGTGATGTGGTTAAGGGATTGATATACCATAGTGATGTGACATTGATGATGTCATTGAGATTGGAAGAGCTACCAATATCATATGGTGATGAAGTGAAAGGTTCACACCTTATATGTTTTATATCTTCTAATGTCACTTTATGCCCTTATCTTTGTAGCGTTTGTTTAAGGTTTGTACATTGTAACTTGATTGATTCTAAAAGGTACCCAAATGGACTAATTAATAAAGTTAAGCCCTAATCATGTAGTTGAGTTGTTCCATCGATCCATCTTTGTTAGTATTTGTTGGATGGTGAAAAGAGTCCTCCCTAAGAGGAATCTCGGAGCTATATATTGTTGAGTATATGCATTTCCCAGGATTGGCTATAGTCATACCCTTATAGGTGAATGATCGAGGCAGTATCTCAACAATGTGCTATATATATATATATATATATATATATATATATATATATATATATATATATATATGATATCTTTGAGGATGGATGTGGTCATACCTTAGTAGGAGTGTGGTTTTGGTCGTAACTCAGTTTCACTAGCACCGAGACCTAAATACCAATGTGGGATAGGTTGTTTTGTAGTTGGACTTGCCATGTCACTATTGTGGACCCAGACTGACAGAGGGTGTGGAGAGATCATAGGACTGTGACTCCTCTTAGATATTGTATGACACTGATTTTGACTTAGCACTGGTCAGTTGGAGCATGAGTGGTATACATCATCTCCTCAAGGCATAATAAAAGACGTAATACAACTGTGTAGTATATTCTTCTTAGGGTCAAATACAAATAACATTGGTTGAACCCTTTGCCTTATCTTTGTATTGATTTCTTGAATTGCAGTATGGTAAGAGAAGTCAATTGTTATACATGTTCTTCATATTCCTTATTAAAATGTTAATTGTTCTACTTCTCAGTGGTAATTTCCTAGTTTGTTTAGATTGCTTTATCTATATGATACATATCGTTTAGCTGAATCTACTCAACCTACGAAGTATGTTATCCACCTTCTTAGTTATCTATGCTTTTAATGGATGTTGCAGGAGAGTTATAGCTCTCTCTTGGACGTTTGGTCTCACCCTGTGGGTTTCCACATCTTTTAGGTGGTCGAGCACGAGGAAGTGGAGATTGTGCTTTTGAGGTTGAGTACCAAGAAGAGCAGTAGATGAGTAAATGTTGGATGACTGCTTGTGTTTTGTAGTAGAGTCCTATGTGTCATCCCTGTACTTTTAGGTCCTTGGGGAGTTTTGTAGATGTTGTACATCAAGGTGACACTTTGTATTTATGCCCTTGTTGTATAGACATGACATGCATGTATATGTGATTGGTTATCATAAGTACAGGTGTGGCTAGCGTGCTAGTAAACAATGTTTTGTAATAATCTTTTGGCAGGTATTATATATATAAATATAGGTGTCTTTTGTGGACTCTGACATAATAGGTTTCCACTTGTGATGGGTATGTGAAATGGTTTTAATTTCCAATGATTTTCTGGTAACCTAGTTTTCTTAGTTGTAATTCCATGTTTTGTTTTGAGTAATCTCACTTTGTGTGGCATGGGGCGTCACAAGCAAGGAAGACTTCATGATGGTTTTTGTGGTCAGTGGGACACGACACACGTATTGAATGCAAATGAGAGGTGTCACTATTGTCAGAGTAGACACATGATGATGCCAAATGGTTGAGTTAATGAAGAATCTCCAAGAAGCATTCCTGAAGGCATGCAACTTATCTCTAGTGGGAGGCAACCCACGTAGGTTTGGGGAATTTTTCACCTAAACTTTCATTTTGATACCTTTGACTATTTTTACACTTTTTCAAGAAAACACACACACACACTATACTTGATGGTTTTGTTGTTTATGAATCATTTTACAATAGATAAATAGGAGTAAAGATGATACATAGATGATCCAACCAAAGAGAATTGCAAATTTGTAGAAAATCTACAGGAAGGCGACCAACACGGTCGTTCCTCACATAACGACTGTGGTGTTGGCAAGCCATAACTACCATTCTACATATAATGGTCATGGTGGCTCTATCCTACTCACTAGACACCTTGAGATCTCTCTCCTCTATTTGCATTTGTCTACCATGACTCCATGCCCTTTACACTATCATCCTATACTTCTATTTCATGTTGAGGACAACATGGTTTAAAAGTTTGGGGTGGTAGGGCGGTAATCCCATGATTCACCTCACTCTCCTCTATGTTCCTTATTAGGTTTTTTTCTCAAGATGATCAAATAGTATAACAAGCTCTCATAGTTGTGTATCCATACTTTGTGTGCTTTCTTTACATACATGCATATCATATAGGTTAATTTCATGCACTTTTTGTGTAATTTTCAGAAAAAATACTCTTCTTGCCATGAATTGCATATCGTGTAGCTTTTTGTAATTTTATGCATGCATGTAGCTAAGATTTGCTTGTTTCTTATTTTCATTTCATAAGAAACGATTAGATATGTTTGAAGGAAATTTGCCACCATTTTGCCCTTTTTTTATTCCAAATTTGGAATTTCTTGCCTAAAATCATGTTTTGACCTAATATCTACTTATTGAAGTGCAAATGTTGACCTTTGACAAATGCATGTGAATTATCATAGTTTATTGCTAAATGGTATCAATCTTGACTTTTTACATGTGATTCACCTCTCTAATGCTTGTGAACTTCTTGGTTGAATTGTGATTGAAACAAGCCACAAATGCTTAGTGTTTGTAGAATCTCATGATAAAAATGTGGTTTTAATATTGCTCATTCAAGTGACGTGTCATTGTTTGATGAAATTGTTGGAGTAGATTTCATGCAAGACATCTCATGTTGAAATCCATACTTTTTTTTATTGTAAGCTCAATATCATATAAAGTCATCCATACGACATCTACATAATAGAGATCTCATAACAAATAACCTAACAACTACTCCCTTTGAGGACCAACATAACACAAGGCTCTGATTAGGATGCGGTAGGTAAATTTCAGCATCGACCAACACTTGTAGTGGTTGTCTAGAGCAGCTATCAGGGATGGAAGCCATTAATCTGCGCGAGCCTTTACGTCCACCGGACTGGGAGTTTGCATAGTTGCCAGCAGAGATCATCATCATGGCGAGGCCAATGACCACCTTGAAGGAAGAGAGCTCGACCAAACCAAAGAGACAAAAGAAAGCCAACAGAGAAACACACAACAGTGAGCCTCACAGCTGGACCAAGATACAACTAACTGACAGACAAAAACACTCACCAAAACAAAGCACCCGACAACTCACACAGGCAAAACAACAAACAGGAAGGTGGCACCCTAGAAGCTGGGCGGGCAGGAGGCAAAAACCCCAGCAGAAAACGACCGTAAGGGAAAAGGAGGACCTTGGCATTTGAGACGGTGGGGGTAGGGAAGGCAGGGAACCCCACCACCACTCCACACCATGCCAGCGCACCCCACCACCCACAAGCTACAGCTTGAGGCAGACGAAGGTGACCGAGGGTGGGAGCACCCGCCAGAGACCGTACCCCTCTTAACTCCTCCCTGCAAGATGTACAAGGACGCCTCCGCCGGCCGCCGACCAAAAGAGGGCAACCCGACACACACGACCACACAGAAAACAGAAACAACAGGAAAGGCAGGGAAAGGCGATGAGGACCTCAACCAAACCAAAAGAAGTCGAGGCCAAAACAAAGCAAAGGAAAGACAGAAAGAGAGAAAGGGAAAGAAAAAGCAAAAAATGACTAGGTAGAAAACTGAACAGAGGGGAAAAAACCGCCCCCTCCAAAACCCAAGACAGACCGCCTCCCCTAGCCACCCGCCTCAGCCCCAAGGCAGAACAGAGCAGGAACCGTCGAAGAGAAAAGCGCCACCACCCTCAACACGCGCCCCACCGAAGAGACGACCAGAAACACAAACAAGTCGCACGGCCGCCGCCAAGGGGAAAGGGAAGAAAAGCTCAGAGTGGCACCTGTAGTCAGAATTGGAGAGAAGAGGCGAGAGGAGGAGGAGGCCCGGGGGGAGAAGGTGGCGGCTCAGCAGAAAAGCCCGACCCCCTCCCCCAAGCTTGAGTGCCACGCTCGGAGAGAACCCTAGATCACCATTGCTATCGCCAGAGCGTTGTGGGAGCTTTTTTTCGTTTGTTGAAATCCATACTAGTAACCCCTCTTTGACTCACTTTTCTTCTATCATCTTCTTACCTCTATGTCTCATCAAGGGTTTCCAAAGAGAACATATTTAGCATTGGCCACCTCCAAAAGTTTGGGGTAGCCATATCTATATCCCCCTGCTTTAGTCTCACCACCATGTTCCTTAGCTACACCAAGGGCAAAGAAAAAGATAAAGGAAAAAATGTAAAAAGAAAATAAAAGATGCTCCTTTTTGATAGCATCTAAATAAAGTAAAGATAAGTGCTCCTATGAAATATCACTTTGATCCTTTACCGCAACCCTTTCTTCTATTTGCATTCCCATTGAGCTAGGAAGCATCAAACTAGCTCATTTTTCCCTTTTTCGCAGCCATGTGGTTACTTAGTGTGGATTGACATATGATTTTGAATGCATGAATGTAAACCAACAAAATTTAGTAATTTTTTATCTTTACCACCATGAAATGGTTTACCCAGAGTTATATGACTGTCATGTGGATTGATTGTGTATTCTATGCTCTATATGTGAAGTTTGTATGCTCAGTGCTTTAATAATGATTGGGTTGTGGATGAGGAGATCAGAGAAGTGGAATACATGTATTTAGTCATCATCGAGCCCATTTAGTCAATATACATCTGTTGTAGTGCATTTTTCATTTCTTATTTTTTTAAAAATTGAAGAGAAATTGAGTTGTGGTATACTTGAGTACAAGTATGTTTTAAGTTTGGGGTGGTTATGAATCCCTATTTTAGGGCATCATCTGATATCATATTGCACTTCAATCACATCTACAGTTGTTAGATTACATGTTATTTCCTTCAATATGTGTTTTACTATCAAATGTACTTATGGAGGATTTTTGTATGTTTTATATGTACTCTAAACACTAATCAATAGAAGAGAGAGGTGATGGTTGAGTCTAGGCTTCCCCAAGCTTGGAGGAGACCAAAATGAATCCAAAATGACTCCCAACCTACCCCAAGTGAACAAAGAATGTATTGAAGAAATAACCTCCATGCATGACAAAGATCAAGACACAAATGCATGGGAAGGACCTCAGAATGGTTGTTCTCCCAAGGAATGGCCATTCTGGGACATGCCCCAAGCTGTAGAACCTTCAAAAAATGCCCCAGTTGGCGAAAACGACCATTCTAGCCAGAACAATCATGCTAGCAAATCCCAACATGACCGTGTTGGCCAGAACGACCGTGCTACCAGTAAAAAAACCTAAAGTTTCCCTATTCATTCCATTTTCCTCCATGGTCATTCCCACCCACCATGTGAGTTCCACTCACACCCCACCACGACTGTGCGGTCCAGCATGATTGTGCTATTGAAAACCTACCCAATTTTTGCACTGCATTACTTATTCTACCCCCACTTAACCTAATGTTTCCCTACCACCTATATATACATAGTTGGGGAATGGAGATTTAGGTTAGATACTTTCTAGCCACCCCTATCTCCCCCTTTTTTCCATTATCCATTCCATCACCATTCCACCCCATTCCACCTCCTCTTCATTATTTCCACCACCAAGACCCTTGTTTCTTAGGATTTTGACCACATTCCACCATATTTCCATGCCACTTCACCTTTGACAAAGGACAAGGATGCCCTTACAATAGCTGGAGAGGAGGATTCCTTCATCTACACTAAGCTCCATGTCTACTTCTACCTCTTTGTTCTCCATTTTTGTGTTTTCTTATTCTATGAGTAGCTACGCCCCTTAGGTGGGTTGTTTGGGGTCAAAAATGTTACTTTGATACCATGTTGGAAAAAGTGATATGTAAACATTGTAATTTCATTCACTAACGATTATGTTCTACTTCTATATTATTTCCCATAAATTGCTTTGTGGCTTGTGTTGAAGTTAACTAGGTTCTAGGAAAATTTCTTATATGTGGCTCTTTTTGTGAATGGCTCCTAAGTGCAATTCATGGATCCCTAGATATCTATTTATCCTACATGTTAATCAATTCTCCTAAAACTAGGTGAGATATCTAAGTATCTAGTATAAGAGCATTTTGTTGGTATGTATGCCCAGAGAGCCAATCGTGTGATGATATTAATGGCATAATGTGTAAATTATTTGATTAATAATAAAGGCAAGCTTCCAATTTTTTATTTTTTATTCAGTTATGAGACAATGGTGTAAAATAATAAATATCTAGAGAATGATATTATTCAATGATGTATGTCTTCAAGTACATGATTTAAACAATTAAATCATATAGATATTAATGTATATACATTCTCATTATCCCTCTGGTTGGATGTTATTGTGGAAGGTTGGTAGACAGGAATAACACATAATATCAAAGTTTTGTTGGTTGATGATAGAATCTCACTAGTCATGATATGTGATATCAAACCAAAAATAGAGATACATGTTAGAGAACAGTGTATCGGACAGACCCCCCATGGGAGTAATACATGGAAATCATTGTAGTGGTAGTCATAGTTTGCTCTCATAATGTTGGTGGTGATTATGGTTCATAGACCTGAAGTCACTACACTCATCACATGTCATTCAGTGTGCTTTAACATCATCCATTGTAATCCTAAATAAAGTTATCATAAAGGTGATTAATTGATACACTATGACAAATGGGAATGATTGTGAGTGATGTAGATGGGATTTGTCTCTCTTATAGGAGTATGATATCCTAGGCCTCTTGATTAGTGAGACTGAGAAATGCATGGCTATGCATATGTGAATCAATATGTGATATCGAGCTTACATACATCTAAGAAAATTTTCTCTAGTTCAAGAAACTAGATTGAATGTTGAAGAGATGACTTCTCCATGCCTTGAGTTAAATCTAGATATCAGTGACAAAGGATCTATACAAACACTGTAACACCATACACAAATTGTAAGCTTAAGTTTTTCTCCAACTTCCCATTTACTTGGGTAGCATTGATGTGTGACCAGGAACCGCTCTTTGCTTATGTGTCAAGATTGGTTATGGGCATTCACTGCCAACATAATACAGGACCTATAAGATCACACACATAGGAACTCACCTAGAATAGGAGTTCATCCATGAATCATGTTTAAGATGATGACTAAAGATGTTTAGGTATTCAATTAGATAATTAATTAACTGACATGACTCATAACCATCAATTTCAAGTGTTGAACCAACTTGTTAGAGTGTCAGGTTGATTGGAAATTGAATTGGCTGATTTTTGCATGAGTGTGGGCACCAACCGATCGACTGAAAAGGTAAACTGATCGGCTCAGGTTGGTGAGACGACCGGTTCACCTAGTGAACCAATTGGATTGGTCATACCAACCAAAGCTTTTGGTGATTTTTCCAATTCATGAGAATAGTTGATCATTTCACTTTGTTCAATTTGATTGGAACAAGGATTAATGTTGGACATTAATTGAAAATAAATAACAAACTCAATTCTAATTAGGTAAATATGTGAATTGACTGGTTCACTTTGTGAACTGATCAGGTCATACTGTCAACTGATCAGTTCACTAGTTGACCGAGTGGTTTTCCTGTTGCAGGTTGCAAAATTAATGGAAATTTAGACCCTTCTACTCCTGCATAGACTGGGAACCCATACCATAACCCCTTCTATAAATAGAGGGCACTAGGGGCTTCCCAACATAGATGTTTGAGAATCAATTGCTTTGACAGTTTTTTCCCTCTCTAGTTGTGGTAACCACGAGAGCCCAAGAAAGTCCTACCAGACTAGGGAGGAATAGAGAGGGAGAGAACAACTAAGGATAATTGTGGGAGAGCAAGTTGGTGACTAGTACGCCAATAGAAGGGGATAACTCCTTCCTGTCAGTTCTAGTCCAGCGACATGAGTTCTAGGTGATCTGTGTGGACTTTTCTAGAGGCGTGGGTACTTTTCCCACTAGGAGAACAATGTCACCCTACATTCTATGGAGGAGCTGCTCCAAATGTTGTTTGAGTTTGTTGTTTATATTGGATATTAGGAGGCACAGAAAATGAGTCATGGAGCATCTAGAAGATGTTGCACATCTACAATGGTGAGGAGATTTCACTGGACTGCTCCAGGATCAAGTATATTCCTAAAACCATCCTTCCCATCATATAGTTGTTGACTCTATATGGTGATTTATGGGGAATATTTTGTAGCCATATTTCCCTACAGTGGTATCAAGGCCAACGTCAATCTACTAAATTTTGGGATAATTGATATGATTGGATTTTTGGTTTTATCTTTTATTTTTTTGCATGTGGTGCTAATAAATTTTGTCCAATCAAATACCACCCATAATCCCATACTGATATATATATATATATGCAATTTACATGCGTTGCCCTAAAAGTGAGTTTTGATGGTGGATGTGTAGCATGGTTATGGTCAATAACCCTAATTATTTGTGTATGGTTGTGTGTTGTTGGTTATTCGTGTTTCTCAGTTTCTGTATCGAGCCTCTACCTTATCTTCTAATTGTAAAAGTATAATTCTCTCCTACCTTTGCTCATTTGAATGTAACTCGAAGTTTCTATATAATCATGCAATAGTTAGATAGTTTAAATTCTTGTTTCTATGAAGAAGACGAGCCCATAAGATGGAGGACCATGGGGAATCGATCGATTGGAGGCCTAGGAAAGCAATTGGAGGACCTAGAAGATGGTGGGCCAGAGTCTAGACCACCGAGGAGTCAACAAATCGACTGGACAGGAGGCGATTCGATCATTTTACGATTTGAATCGATCAACTGAGACTGGGAAGCACAGATCTTCATCAACAACATGTTTCTTCATGTATTGTAGACCGTAGGTTGTGGTAATTCCTTGTGGATCTAAAGAATTACATTAGGATGGCCATAACTATTTCTTTTTGTTTACTGTATGTTTTTGATGTAGGATATAACATCTATATGATACATACTATATATGTGGTGATTGGATAAAGTATATGTATCTATAAATATAAACTCCCTCAATTAAATATTAAGTATTATATGCTAGGAATGAAAGGAATGTTTATCTTAATGAAATTCAAGTGCTTAAATATGAAAATGCTAGGTTGCTTGGTCAAATTAATGATTTGACTTCTAGAACTATCTGGCCTAGTAATGATATTGCATCTATTTTTCTTGAGAAAGATTGTTATCTGACTAAAGCCCTCAGTTTAGAGGACGACCTTATTCATGATAGAGATGATTGTGCTAGTTTGTCTTCTACTATTATATCTCTAAATGATGACAATCATAGACTTAGAGCATCTCTAGAGAAATTCCTCAAAGGTAAAAACTCCCTAAATGAAATTCATGATCACTATACCAAACAAAGTGGTACTAGTGGTTTGGGATTTGAAGGGGGAGCCTCTGAGGGCAAGAACAAAGCCAAAGGAAAGAAAAAGAGAAAGGAAACCTCCTTTTTATTAGAGAGTCTTCCCACACTAAGAATCACATGATTTGTTCTTATTGCCAGTGTGATGATCATTATTCTACTTATTGTCCTTACATGCCTAAGGGCACCGACCAAAAGATGAAATGGGTCCCCAAGATAACTCTGGATCCCAAAGTTTGAGTTGGGAACTGACACTCTCCTTTCTTGTAGGAAAAACGTAGATGTATTGTTTATAGTGGCTGCACCAAACATATGATAGATGATATAAGCCATTTCAACAACTCCACTAAGAAGAAAGGAAGTTCGATCACTTTTGGGGACAAGAAGAAAGGTAAGGTCAAAGGTGAGGGTGATGTAGGTGAATCATTATGTATAAAGAATGTTACTTTTTGTGTATAGCGTACATCACAATTTAATTAGTGTAAGTCAATTATGTGATAATGGTTGCCTTCTACTATTTACTTCTTTTTAATGCTTAATTCTAGATTCCCTCACCTACCAAGTTATATATAAGGGAACTAGAAGTGGTAATCTATATGTAATTGTTCTTGACTCTATTAATCCTATTGTTGGTAGATTCCTAGTAGTAAATTCGAATGATATTTTTCTTTGGCATTGTCAGATTGGTCATGTAAATATGCATCAGTTGAAAAGTTGAGAAAAAAGGACTTGCTCAAAGGGCTTCCCAAATTAGACTTTGAAAAGGATGAGGAATGTCAACCTTGTACCCAAGGAAAGAAAACCAAGTCCTCCTTCAAATCCAAAGGAGTCCTTAGCACCAAGAGAGCTCTTGAACTTCTTCACATTGATCTATTTGGACCAATGAGAACTCAATTGCTTCATGGTTCCAAGTACTGCCTTGTTATTGTCGATGCTTTTGTAGATATACTTGGACCTTCTTTCTCATTTAGACAAACCCCTCTATTCCTAAAGATATTGTTCCAAATGTTGATGTTGCAGGTGAGGTAATTCCTATTCTAAAAGAACTCAACATCACCCAAAAGGGAAAAGAGGTGGCAAATCAGGAAGAAGAGAAATATGAAGAGAAGAAGGATCCAACTCCTTGATTTGCAAGGAATCATCCAAGAGAGCAGATTTTAGGTGATCCATTTGAAAGAGTGAAGAGGCGGGATGCATTTAACAAAGAACAAGCCAACAATGCCTTCATCTCACAACTTGAGCTCAAGAACATTAAGGAAGCTCTTAGGGATGATGAATTGATCCTAGCAATGCAAGAAGAGTTGAAGCAATTTGAAAAGAACAAAGTATGGACCCTAGTGCCAAAACCAAGTGATAGAAATATCATTGGCACCAAATGGGTCTACTGCAATAAGCTTGATGAAAGTGGCAAAGTGGTAAGGAACAAAACAAGGTTAGTGGCTCAAGGCTACAATCAATAGGAAGGTATAGATTTTGATGAAACATATGCACCTGTAGCTAGACTTGAGTCCATTCGCATGTTGCTTGCCTTTGCTAGTTATAAAAACTTTCTTCTTTATCAAATGGATGTTAAAATTGCATTTTGAATGATACAATTGAGGAGTAAGTGTATGTTGTACAAACCCAGAGCTTTTAACATGGTAGTTTACCTAACCATGCTTATTTGTTGCAAAAATCTATCTATGGAATAAAACAATCACCTAGAGCTTGGTATGAGAAATTGAAGAACTTTTTGTTAGATCGTGGGTATATCATTGGCAAATTAGATTCTACCTTGTTTCTAAAGCACACTTCTAACAATTTTTTTATCATTCAAATATATGTTGATGATATCATTTTTGGTGGAACTAATCTTGATCTTTGCAAGGAGTTTAGTGATCTTATACAGAGTGAGTTCGAGATGAGTATGATGGGTGAGCTTACTTTCTTCCTTGGCTTTCAGATCCAAGCAAACTAAAGATGGGAACTTCATCAACCAAGTCAAGTACAAAAATGAGCTACTTAAGCGCTATGGGATGAAGAACACCAAGCTGATGGACACACCCATGTCAAACACCGCCAAACTTGATAAAGATGAAGAAGGTGAGAAGGTGGATGAGAAGCTCTATAGAGGTATGATTGGAAGTTTACTTTACTTAACTGCCTCTAGACCTGATATAATGTTTAGTGTTGTCATGTGTGCTCTCTTTCAATCAAATCCCAAGAAATCTCATCTTATAGTTGTCAAGAGGATTTTAAGGTACTTAGCCAAAACTCAAAATTTTAGACTATGGTATCCCAAGTCAAGGGACTTTACTCTTACAGCCTATAGTGATGTGGATTACACAAGATTCTTGATTGATAGAAAGTGCACAAGTGGTACTTGCTTCCTCTTAGGACCATGCTTGGTGTCTTGGTTCTCTAACAAATAGAGCACATTGCCATTATCAACCACCGAGGCAAAATACATTACAGTTGGGAGTTGTTTTTCCCAGGTCCTATTGATGAAGCAAATGCTTCAAGACTTTAACATTCATTTTGATGCTTCTCCTATCTATTGTGATAATAATAGTGCAATTAACTTGTCGTATAATCCTATATTGCATAGTAGAGCTAATCATATATAGGTTCATCATCATTTTCTTCATGATTACATTGCCAAAAAGGATATCTATATCATGCAAGTGGACATGGAAAATCTATTTGCAGACATTTTCACTAAACCTCTAGCTAGAGAGAAATTTTAATTTATTAGATTTAAAATTCTCATAACTACTTTGAATGAATCTGGTATGCCTTCTAGATAGTTGTCATCTATCCTATATGTTTTTCTTATGTTTCAATCTTCTGCTTGCTAATTTGTTAAAAAAATCAATTTTCATGTTCTTTTTGCCTTGTTTTTCTCTTTTTTTGGGTATTTTTAGCAAACACATGTTTTATCACAAAATAGTACCCAATGATGAGTGATATGTGCCTAAGTATGTTTAAAATGAAAAATAGACATGAAAAACAAATTAATTAGCACTGCACTGGATAGAAATTAAGATTCTAAAGTTGGTTCAGGTGGACCATTGGTCGAGTTGCCAACTCGACCGGTCGGAGGCCGAGAGATTTTGTAAAGAGCCTATGGGTCGATTTTCCAACTCACAAAACTTGACCGATCGCCAGTCTGGAGCAAACTTAGGTTAGGTTTGGCCCACTTTTTTCCCTCTCAACTAGAGAAAAGTCAACTGATCCCACCTCTAACTCCCTCAAGCTCTCAACCCTAGCCCTGACCTTCCTCTCCCTAGCCCTAATTTGACCTAGATCGTCCTTCCTTGACCTCCTTCCTATCAACCCTAGGTGTTTGGGTAGGTTTTGGTGGTGTTTCTCTAGCTTTTTCTCTCTTCTTCCTCTCCATCTCATCTTCATGGCATCAAATAGGAGAAAGAGGGCCGCTCCACCTAGTGCACCTTCATCGTCTTCCAACTCTCACTTTATTCCCTTCAATGACACCTTCTTTGTCTCCAATGAGGCTATTAATAGGTACAAGGAGCTCCTTCCTAGGAATCCTTTTCTATTTTTTGCCCTTTTTGATCCAACCCCTCATAGAAAAAGGGGTATTAATCAAGTGGCTGAGTTGCTTTCCCATCATCACTATCCACCCTATGTGTTGAATGTGAGTGCTACCACAATTTCATGACTAGCACAAAATTTGTTCATGAATTCTATGCAAACTTGCAATGGAATTATGACACGCCCATACCTCCACCCAATACTCAAGTAGTCCACACGTCTATGATCGCTGAGAAGAAATTCCAAGTCACTAAAGATACCTTGAGCATTTTCTTTTTGGGTACTGAAGTGACCAACTCCTGGCACAAGGACTATCCCGAGTATTTTGACCTATTTACCCCTGAGGCATTCTACAAGCAATATTCTCTTACTCTGCCTGATATTGAAAAATTCTTGAAGAAGCCTCAGTTCCCATACAGGAAGAAGTGTACCCTTCCCTCCTCCACCTTAGATCTCAACAACCGCATACTTGCCCTAGTTTTTAGGTACAATATTCATCCCAAGAAAGGTTTGACTAAAATTGCAGAAAACACTATGGTAATTATGTATTGTATCTTGAAGAACATAGAAGTCAAGTGGGATAGATATATTCTCCACCATATGACCTACTTTGACTCAGGGAAGAACACCCGTGGCAGGCACCCACCCTACCTAGCCCTGATCTATAGTCTGTTTCAGCTTGCCACCAACAAATCCCTTTTCCATGACTTTCACTATAGACCAGTTGGGAAAGGAGTTTGCATCAATGAGACCACTCTTCAAAAATTTGTGCCTATCCCAACCTCTTCCACTCCTAGAGCCTCTACCATCACCTCCACCCCCACCTAAGCTCCACCACCACTTCAGCCTTCCCGACATACCCATGTCTCGTTCCATGTGTCATATGAAACCCTTATGGGCTACATGATGCATCAACAGGCATACAACCTTCAGGTTCAAGAGAACATGGATCATTACCTATGTGTTATCATGTCTACCATGAACTTGTCCTATGATCACCCCTATCCTGCCTACCAGCCTTACCTAGGAAGTGATTATTCATCCTAGGCATCTAATCACTTTTATCCAGCCCCGCCACCTGCTGCTTCTACTGCAACACACTCTGTTGTTGGTGGATCTACCCCTGGTGTGTTGCCTCTTCCTGTTGGCCCCTTGGACGCCCTACTTTCTAGTCTGGGTACCTTTGCTCCTTCCTTCCCATAGGCCAATGAGCTTCATGCTCTTGGCATGTCTTGGGATGAGCAGAATGCCTGTTGGCCCAATTGTGGTTTTGGCTTTCTTGCTAATGAGGAGATGCCAGATCAGGCTGATGAGAATGTTGCTTTTGATGAGGAGGCTTCTGATGATGATGGTGGTGATGCTTCTTATGATGGCTCTATTGGTGGTTCTACTGATGAAAATGTTGTTATCTCTACTGCACCTTCAGATGGAGATGACGACTATGAGACCAAGGCCTCATATGTTGATGCTCATGATGTTGTTGATGATGTACACATAGATGACCTAGATGTTTAGATTTTTGTTTTTATCTTAGATGTTGATCATATATATCTTTCTAGGCTATTTTGTAGTACAAACATCTGGGCACATTTTCTGAGTTGTACTATTTTAACATTATATTTTTCATCATTTTGGCTTGTATTTTCTATTGAGTACATGCTCTATAAGTTGTAATCTTAATCATATGTACACTTACTCTTTTATTTGCTATATATCATGAGTCGGTGCCATGTTTACAAAATTTTGATTATGAATTAGATCGTATGTTTCTCTTATCTCTGTTTGATGTATGCTTTGAGATTGCATGTTGTGGATGTGTGTTTGGTTGTGCTTGAAGTAGACCTATTTCTATGCTCTTCTACCCCCCTTCCTTTTTTATAATGTCAAAAGGAGAAGAGACATTCAATGTTTTAAAGCTCAAACATAATGCTTTTATTTGTTTCAATGTTTTAAAGCTCAACCATAATGTGTTTATTTGCCTATGTGATCCTTTTCTTGTTCATTATATGATTTATCTTGCTAAAGGACCATATAGTACATATGTTATATTGCTTTGTGTAGAAAGATTAATAATTTAGGTAAGAGTAAGCATAGATTTAGGGGGAGCAATTCACATTGTTCATGTCTTGAATCCCCTTGCAATTCACAAGGAAAAGGTATAACTTTTCATATCCTTTTCAATATGATTGAGGAATGGTTTGTCATTGTCAAAAAGGGGGAGAATGTTGGCTTGAGAGTTATACATTTCTCGTATTTTGATAATGACTTAACCAATCCATTCCTATGTATCTAATATGTTTGTTCAACATTGATTTTAGGCTTTAGGTACATGAAAATGATCAAATTACGCAAGCCCTAGCTTGTTCAAATTCAAGTCAAAAGAAATGCAAGTGCATGTATTGGGAAATCACTCCAAATGAACTTAGATTAATTTTTCAATCACTTGTATTGATGATATGACTTGTAACTATGATGAGAAAAAAATAGGGTCACTTAATTCCAACGTTTGGTCACTCAAATGTCAATTTAGAAAATTTTCCATAGGCTGTCTATCGATCGAGTTGAAATCTTGACCGATCCAGTGATGGATTTTCTAAAGAGACCAATCAGTCAAGTTGCACACTCATAGAAATCGACCGACCGACTCACTGAGAAAAACTGATTTTGACTGATCGGTTGAGTTTCCCAAAACAAACTTGACTTATAGTTCGAAAATTGGCTTTGTCACTTACTGGATCAGTGGAGTTACCTTTATTGAAACTCGACCGAATGTATTGTATGAAAAATGCAGAAAAAGTGATTACAAGCATTGGAGAGTGTTTGAGAATGAAAATAGATCCGTTGCAAGTTTTAAAATGGCTATATTTAGTCCCTAAGTGATCCCACACTCAAGGGAACACCCCCAGCTATAAATAGGACTCCTTAGAGTTCATTCCAAGTTTGCTCATTCATGTTATTCTAATCCCTTGCTATAGTTGAGTGTGTTGCAACTCCTTGAGCCCCTTTCTCTCTCTCATTTACAAATCATTTCATGATTATGAGTGAGTTAGGCCAGTTGTAAGAGAGCTACTTCCTTGTTCTTGTAAATCTCTCAATCTATTCCATCTTCCCTACCTTCTTTCTCAAAGCAGCAAAGGTGAAGAAAGCTACTGCGAGTGAAGGTGAAGTTGTTTTTGTTCCTCTTCAAGGTTGAAGAAGAGGTGAAGATCTTATCTAGGTGAAGGAGAAGGGCAAGGCCAAGATTCAAGAAGAGTGGGAAAATTCCTTCAAGGCCAAATACTTGATGCAAGTGTGGGTAAGTCCTTGCTGAAGGTTGAAGACATCTTAATCAAGTGGGTAAGTCCTTGTGTAGGTGGAAGACTCTTGTCTGGAATAGGTAAGTCCTTGGATGTAGGTGGTCTCCTTGTATCTCTTATGAATAGAATATAAGTATAAACAGATTGCAAAGTCCTAGTGGTTGAGCTCTCTAGATAGTGGATTGACTCTCTCCTAGTTAGGAGAGTGGAACCACTCTAAACCAATATGTCTAAGTGCTTGTTTAAATTTCTCTCTTCCTTGCTATGCTTGTTTAGTTAGGACTTCAAATTACCATTAAGCTTTTATTTTTTATTGATATTATTTGAAGGTCTAACTTATCTTGTGAGAATTTTGAAACTCTATTCACCCCCCTCTACAGCCCTAGATCCAACAAATATCCCTCTTGAATTCCATCCACATTATTTAGTGGTGTACCCTATACTTTTGTAAGCCTTTCTTGCCTCTTTGAAATGTCACCACCTCAGATTGATTATTGTTTGATTGCATTGGATATTATAATAGCACTTGATTCAATCTATTTGGAGTTTTGAGTCCCTAGACTTTGGTCCCTTTGGGATTTAGCCCCTCAGAGCTTTGGCTCACTTGAGGTAGGGTAAGTCCCGCCACCCTATGCACAGGTTGTAATGGTATAGTCAACCCCCAGTCAGTTGGTTAACATAGTAATTAGGCTCAATGTTGTTCTTTCATAGATGATTGAACATAAGTCATTGTTTCCCTTGAAGGAAATGAAATGATAGTGCTCAACCTTAATATTCAAAAGTTGATCATTGCAAGTAGTTATAGAATTTGATATCTTGAACTTATTTGCATAGCTTTGTGGAAATTTGATCTTGAAATACATATTGATATATTGATGTCATTGCTTTGATGAATTTAGTCCACCAAATATTCCTTTCCTAGATTTGATATTACCTTGAATCATATTTAGTACCCATATTTTGCAAATAGCTCAATATATGAAATTAGTACCAACCATATTGTCCTTTATTTCCCTTCAATGGGGTCCATGTGTGGTTTCCTTCCCTTTGGGAACTCATGGACAGGTGGAGGATGGAAGATCTTGAAGAGACGTGCATGGGTAGTCCTTCGTTGAACACTAGATAGCTATGAATTCTTACTCTTAAACATTGTAATGATATTTGTAAGCTTCTGCAACTCTGATGTAAAAGCATAATTGTAATAAAGATTGTTTATAATATTCTTATATTATTTTGTAAATATTCAACTGTAAAGATCAAGTCTTTACAATTTTCCTCCAAATTAGGAATCTAGGAACTCCTTGGTGTCATAATCAACGCCCCTGTAAAGGGTTTCTATCATTTGAACTTGTGAGATTCCATGGTGTGGACAAAGGCATAGAACCTCCTCGAATCTTTTCCAAGCCACAACTAAGGACTTGTCTGGGACCCTGATGAACTACGCAATCTGGCCCTTAATTTAGAAGTGAGGGGTGACGGATAAAAAATACTTCTCTAAGAACTTGGAATAGAGACCCTCCCATGTCGTATTGGTGTCTCCCTCCATGGCATTATACCAACTTGGGGCCCTATTTTTCATACAGTTATTGAACAGTCAGAGTTTGAGGTATCTTCATAAATGTCAGGTTCCTTGTTCAAAGAACGAAGGTTAGCAAACCATTATAGGTGATATTGGCAATTATCACCTCTATTTCCAAAGAAGGCACTTCTCTGTGGCATGATCATCCATTGTGAGTAGATATCAAATTGAGGGGCGGAAACTACATGAGGCACTAGAGGATGGTGTTTGTCAGTACGATTAGGAACAAAGAAGTCCTTAAGATGCTTTTATCATTCTTCATCAAGTGTTTTTGCCTCTCTAGCTCAATTCTTAGAGGCCATAGGTGCCTGTGATTCTTGAACAAGGGCTTGTTTATGGGTGGCCAGATTTTGAATCACCTTGCAATTTAACTCTTCCTCGTCCATCCTGTTCCTGAAAGCTCAGTTCAGGTGGTGAAAAGTCCTACCAAATTTTGGATCAAGATCAAAGGGTGTATGTAACATCCCTGACCTGGGTTATGAGTCAACCCTAGGTGTTTTGCCTAAATATGTAATTAAATCTTTGTGATTAACTCTGAGCATGTAATTAAGTTTCTCAGAAATGTATATTTCAGTATTTGCTCCTTTTTATTTAAAGTTATAGCATTGTTTTGATATACAGGGACCTATGTGCAATTTACCCAGTTGAAAGGGGTAGCTTGCAATTTGCACATGATGAGATGTTCCTCTGATGATGAGACATCATGAGAATCTCTTTGGCAAAGTTTGAGGGATTTCCCAAGCTAGAGCACCAAGGTGCAGCTGTGGAAGCAATCCCAGGGCTTGAAACCCTAATCTGGGGTAAAATGCAATTTACCCAAATGATGGGATGCAATTTGTAAATAATGTCATCTAAAGTATCTTTTTAGATTCTTGCCATCATTGAGAGAAGAAATGATGAGGAATTCACCTCAATTGAGTTATCAAGTTAAGATATAGGCTTTGTGATTGAATAATCAGGGTACATGTGCAATATCCCTTTAAGTATGAACTTTATTATTAGATTGTTCTTCCTTGCCTTCTTTTCTATAACTTAAGATAAGGTTTTTCCTTAGAATAAAGAGGAAGGGACGAGCAAGTAATAAAGGAAGGACTTAGTTGGAATTAAGGGAAACTTATGAACTAATGTTGAAAATCCTACCCCATGTATATAAGCTCTCCTTCCCTTAGTTGCAAGGGAACTTAACCTTCGTTCCCTTACTGTTTCATTTCACCAAAGACGACCAAGGACTGCCTTGGAGCTAAGGAGGACGAACAAGGGGTGCAAGGTAGGTTTAAACCCCTCTTCTTGCCTAATTCCATGGTTAGAATTCGAATTCAAGGTCAGCTTCATGGCTAATTCTCGAAACCCTATCTTTCTAGCCGTCTCTTTTCATCCTTCCTTGGAGTTTTCACCTTTACCAACCTGTGGGAACTCAAGGACGCCATTAGAGCTTGGAGCTTGAAAGCTTGGAGCTCAAGAAGCAAGCTTTAGGCGGGTTTTATAACTCTAAACCCATGCTTTACTATGTGCATCTTTATATGCGATTTGATGATAGCTTTTAGTATTTCCCTACTTTTCCTTGCTATTTTGTAAGCAAACCCGTGGAATATCTGTACTGTTCTTGAGCTAGAAGATTAAGGCGTGATTTCCAAGAAAAACCCACCGCTTTTCTTTTCCTTAAACGGTCCTATCAGTTTGCTCTCTCGGACTCAAGACCGCGAGGTGAGAAAACGGTCTCGAGACCGCGACAGGGCAAACGGTCTCAAGACCGTTTGTCCCCGTTGACCGAGCGTGGACCGTATAAGAAACCTGTTCCTAATTATATAGGCTAATTACCCTCAAAATTTGGGAGACTAACTCCAAAGGAATCGGGAGATATGACCTTTTTAAGTCACAACTTTAAATGAATTAATTGCTGATTCTCAAACGGTCTGAAATTGCCTTTTTGGGCAAACGGTCTCAAGACCGTGTAAGGTCGTTGACTAAGCGTTGACCGTATGAGATTACTGTTCAAAATTATGTTAATTAACAACTCACCAAGTTTGATGGTCTAATTCCAAACGGGCTAAGAGTTGAAGGGTGAATACTAGGGCTAACCCTAGATAAAATCAGTACTGAAATTATGGTGACCTAATTAGGGTTTTTAGGGTTGATTGACCTAAACGGTCCCAAGATCGTTTGGGGGTCACCAAACGGTCTCAAGACCGTGAGGGCAATCAACCAAGACCGTTTGGAGGTCTGGGGTCAAGATTTGTTGACCAATTGAAGGTACAATTACACCAAATTACATTGCAATTAAATATTGACATGATCATCAACTCAATGGGTCAGACCTTGATGAATTTGCACTAGAATCCAAAATTTTGGATGGGCAAACGGTCTCAAGACCGAGAGGAGAATCACCCAAGACCGTTTGAAGGTCTAGGGTTGAGTAATTTGCCCAATTGAGGACCCAATTGCAAATAAGTTATCAATTTAATCAAAATTCTGTTTTGTGGTTCAATCATGGTTCAACCCCTATCAAATCACCTTAGACTTTGATGAAATCTTGGGAAAACGGTCTTAAGACCATGTGGGGTCCACCCACATGACCTCAAGACCGTTTGGGCCAAGTTTGGGCCCAATTGGAGCTCAATTGAAGGGTCCAACCTTGTATTGATGCACACTGTTGAGTGTTGATGGGTGAACATTGATAGACCCTAATTGAATCGATTTCAACCATAATTGGTTAACCATTATGGGTCAATTGAATGACCAAGTGATCAAGCATAATCTTAATTGACTAAATCCATAAGTGGTCAACATAGATTTGACCATTTGAGGGCTTCAACATGGGTTGACATTATCGGTTGCACCTTTGAGCCTTGTTGAAGGACCAAGTGGCTGAGACCATGAGAGCCTCGCGGTCTCAAGACCGTGAGAGGGCTCGTGGTCTCAAGACCGTGAGGGGGCTCACGGTCTCAAGACCGAGAGGAGGTTCGCGGTCTCAAGACCGCGAAGGGCCTTGCGGTCCTGAGGTCAAAGAAGGGCAAACGGTCTTCATGACCCTCGCGGTCTCAACTCAAATTGGTCTTCGCGGTCTCAACTTTAATTTGAACCAATGGGAGGCTTCGCGGTCTTGAACCCTTGAAGAGGCTCACGGTCTTGAAGCCTAAGGGGGCTCGCGGTCTTGGAGGGTCAAAGTGGGCAAACGGTCAACACTTTCAACCGATATCAATTCAATTAATGATTAATGATTGGAATTAATCAATGTGACTCAAGGTTGACCACATTCAATCATTTGATGATGTAAATGGTTCAATGTTGCCCAAATCAAACCCTAATGATAATCTAGGATAGTAAGGGGTTATTTGACCAAGGTTTTTGACTATGATGATGATCACTGGGGTGAATTACCAATATACCCCTGAAGGGTCAATTGAGTTATACCTTGCTCATTTCAAACCCTAATTACATGAGAATGATGTTTTTAGTCATAATGACTCTATCTAACCTGATATAGTCTAATGTTATCATCAACCATTAGTATGATGAAAGAGAGAGTACTCTAGAGAGAGAAAGTACCCTAGAGAGAGAAAGTAACTCTAATCACTTAATGGTGATGTTTTTGGCTATGTAAGCCTATGATGACTCAACCCAACCTGTTTTAGAGTGATGTTGACATCACCTAACCTTATGATGAGAGAGAAAGTACTTCTAGAGAGAGAAAGTACTTCTAGAGAGAGAAAGTACCCTTTTTAAATGGAAACTCAATTGAAGCATCCCCAATACATAGAAATGAGCATAATTAGGGTATGATCCACCTGTGTGAGATCATAGAAACCCTAATTATGATAAATGATGAACCTTTAACTAATCCAAGAGCATCAATGAAGATGTTACTCATACATGATGATGTTATGAGTTTAATTCACCTTGATGTGAATAGTAAACCCTAATTCAAGGGTAATGGCATGCTTTTGAGCAATAAACTCTATTTGAAATAGAATTAAAGATTTAACTCTTATGACAAAAGTAGGAAGTACATTCCTTATTGTTGTATTACCTTTATCAGATGAATTAACCATGCATGTTCTGATATGAAGGTAATCATATCCAGGTATGGATGTTGATGTTATATTCATTAAAGGCATGTTGTTAGCCTTATGAATAAGTAATGTAATCTGATGCCTTGCCAGTGGCATCCTATGCTGATACTGGGCTATGAGAGCCATGAATACCATCAAGGTCATGCCTTAGAGATGACTTGTGATGAGGATAATGAGAAATGATGATTAATATGAGTTAGGCTTGTTACATTTAGTATTCTTCTTTTATAGCTGCTATGCTATTGTTATTGTTTGAAGGAACATGTATGCTGTTAAAGAATACTGAATGTACCTAACTAATCAAGAATAATGTGGAGCCCTGATCATAGATCCATCATTGTCAGAAATTAAGTGATGGTGAAACAGGTTTTCCTTAGGGAACTCCTGGAGCACATACTTTTGAGTATGTGGGGTACATGGATGTGTAGAACCTTACATCCTAGTGTAGGAAAGTGATGTAGATGTGTAATCCATCCATCCTTCACTATAGTTCCATACCGTATCAGTGGTAGGTAACATGAAACCTCCTGATGACGAAGACAGCACAGATATCCGTATCAGTGGTAGGTAAATATGAAACCTCCTGATGACGAAGAGAGTACAGAACGCCACTGTGACTCTAGAATAGCGAAGGACCAGTTTACCCTGGTGAGCTATGATAGTAGAGACACGAGATGTCCTACAAGTGATCCTCTTACTGACTGAGGAAGGTGAAGGTCATGAGAATCCGGCTCTCTTAATGACCTATGTATGATACTGATGCGGCTTCTCAGCGATCAGTTGGAGTTTGAGTGGTAAGCCTCATCTCCACAGGGCATAATGTTGTTTGTAAAACATAATCAACCATGTAGTATAACTTGTTAGAGATGACTCCAAGTTAGTTGATTGATGTTACATTGCAATAACGTTGATATTCTCCATATCTCCTAATTTGTAGAGATCTTGTTATATCTGCAACTGTTATAGAATGCTTTGAAGGCTTTACTGTTTAAAATAATCTTTGATGTTATAATAAAGCTTCTGGCGAAGAGTTATAACTCTCGCTGGGACAATTATGTATAATTGTCTCACCCCGTAGACTTCAACTTTTTAGGTGGACGTCGGAGACGAAGGAACCAGCCTACAGGTGATCAGTCTCAGCAGCAGCAGCACCAGGGGCAGCAGTAATCTCAGGTGGAGATTTGTCCTGCCATGTGGTGTAGTTAGAGTCAGTCCTATGTGTCCTTAGTACTCTCAGGTCTTGGAGTCTTTTTGTATAAGTGATCTTGAGATTTTGTATCTTGATGTATATAATTACTCAAGAAGTAATTATCCTGAGATGTAAACAGTTACCTCTCTTTATGAAAGGAGTTTTTTTTATGGATACAAGTTCTTATCTCGAAAAGTTTTAATTTCCCGTGATTTTTATCTTCCGCTGATTATCGATTCGCTTCCGCTACGTTTTAATCGTATTTATGTCATGGTTTGGAGATCAGAGCCCACAAGTAGTGGTATCAGAGCTTCAGGTTCAGTTGAGTCTACAGAGGCATAGGACTTAGGATGTTGAGTCTACCTTTAGTACTCCTTCCTCATCTAATAGAATCTTCTGCTCCTCAGGAGAAGAAGATACATAAGAATGTCAGAACATCGCGATGAGCACGTGGCAGAGAGTAGTGCTAGTGCACCTCGAGGCGGTGCAAGAGTTCCAAGAATAGAACAACCTGCACCTGAGTCGCCAAGAGAGCCACCCCAGTTCGACCCAGCTGACATGAGTGATCCAGCTGTACAGACGATGTTCGGGCAGTTTATGACTGCCATGACACATATAACCGATAGGATGCCCATTCCTGCACCTAGGGCACCTGTCCAGCCTGAAGCACAAGGTATCGGTAAGACGTTCGAATGACTTCGTCGTGTCGGAGCTACCGAGTACTTCGGAACTGCCGACCCTGCAGATGTTGACTTATGGTTGACAGAGTTGGAGAAGGCTTTCAGGATTCTTATGATTCCGGAAGCTGAGAAGGTTAGACATGCTGTCTATCTTCTCAAAGGCAGTGCTGGTCACTGGTGGAACATGGAAGAGCAGAAGAGACCTGGAGTAGAGTTCTCATGGGAAGAGTTTCGTCGGGAATTTATCAATAGATATTTTCCAAAGACCTTCCTAGATGAGAAGATCTCTCAGTTTGAGAAACTAAGGCAGGGTATGATGAACATTAGTGAGTATGAAGCTAAGTTTATGGAGTTGTTGCGGTTCTGTCCACACATGGCTTCTACGGATGAGGAAAGAATCAGAAGATTCGAGAAGGGTTTGAATTCTGATATGTCAACCCCTGTGTCTGCCTTAGAAAACAGAGAGAGATTCTCTACCTTCGTTGAGTCAGTCCGAAGGATAGAGAGATCTGTAGTTGAGAAAAGACAAACCCATAAAAGATATCCACAGTTCCAGGGTTCTTCATCTAGGGATCCCAAGAGACCTAGATTCTCTGCACCTAACCCTCCACCACCCAGATCGAGTTTTCAAACTCAATGGACACCAAGAAGAGGTAGAGGGCGGAGTCAACCGCTTCAAGGGACGCACAGTTCTGCATCAGTGTCAGTTACTGGACCACCCAGACCACAGCAACAGGAGAAGAGTTGCTACAACTGTGGTAAGATGGGACACTTGATGAAGGATTGCCGTTCTAGGGTTGTCGATGTGACACAACAAACCCCGAGACAGAATCAACAGGGATCTCAGAATAGACAACACCAAGGAGCAGCTCGAGGACGTGGACAAGCGTCTCAAGCTGGATCATCAGCACCACCTCAACACCAGGTGACTGCGAGGTTCTATGCTATGAACCCACCTGAGGCAGTGGTCAATCCACGGGTAGTGGCAGGTCAGATGAAACTTTTATATTCTGATATGTCTATATCCTGTGTTGTATCCGTTCTGATTGATCCGGGTGCTACGCACTCTTTCATCACTCGTGAAATGATTCGTAACTGCAATGTGACTGTTAGTCATAGAGCAGATAGTTTGTTGTTAGAGACTCCATTGAGTGGGTCTGCCGTTTTGCAGGAGGTATGTTCTCCCTGCATCCTTTTCTTTTCTGACCATCGCATTCAAGTGGATCTTATACCACTTGATATGCAGGGATTTGATATAATCCTCAGGATGGATACCTTAGAAAGGTATAGAGTTGTCTTGGATTGTGAGTCCAAGTTGGCTGTGTTTGCTGATGAAAGCAACACATGGATCTTTCAAGGTGAAAGAAAGATTCTGCCCACCTATCTTGTGTCAGCTATGGTTGCTGAGAAGCTGTTGAGGCAAGGATGTTATGCATTCTTAGCCCATGTGGTAGATGTTACCAAGGAAAGTTCCAATCCTGCCGAAGTTCCCATAGTCAGGGAATTCGAAGATGTGTTTCCTGAAGAACTTCCTGGTATACCACCACCTCGGGAGATTGATTTTGAAATTAATCTGATTCCAGATACGAAACCCATAGCTCAAACTCCGTATAGAATGGCTCCTGCCGAGATGGCAGAACTCAAGAAACAGCTTCAAGAGTTACTTGAGAGAGGTTTTATCCGACCGAGTACTTCACCTTGGGGTGCTCCGGTCTTGTTTGTTAAAAAGAAAGATGGGTCAATGCGGTTATGCATCGACTACAGACAACTCAATAAAGTGACAATAAAGAATAAGTATCCTCTGCCGAGGATTGATGATCTCTTTGACCAGTTGCGTGGTGCAACAGTCTTTTCAAAGATAGACTTGAGGTCTGGATATCATCAACTTCGTATTAAGGATAGTGACATATCCAAGTCTGCCTTTAGGACAAGATATGGTCACTATGAGTTCACGGTTATGTCGTTTGGACTAACCAATGCACCAGCTGCATTTATGGAACTCATGAATAGAGTTTTTCGACCTTTCCTTGATCAGTGTGTTGTCGTCTTCATAGATGACATACTGATTTATAGTAAAGATGCTCAGCAGCATGAGCAGCATCTTCGCCAAGCTTTGACCTTGCTAAGAGAACATAAGTTGTATGCTAAGTTTAGCAAGTGTGAGTTCTGGCTGCCGGAGGTATCTTTTCTTGGACATGTAATATCCGCCTCGGGAATTCGTGTTGACCCTACAAAGGTAGAATTTGTTCTACAATGGGAACAACCAAAGACACCGACGGAAATTCGAAGTTTCTTGGGGTTAGCTGGCTATTATCGAAGGTTCATTAAGAACTTTAGTTCCATAGCTTTACCCTTGACCAAGTTAACCCGGAAAGATGTTCCTTTTTCTTGGAGTAATAAGTGTCAACAATCTTTCCAGTTGTTGAAGGAGAGGTTGACAAGTGCACCTGTTTTAGTGCTACCTGAACAAGGAAAAGGATATGTAGTTTTCTGTGATGCTTCCAAGAACGGACTAGGATGTGTGTTGATGTAGGATAAACAAGTGATTTCTTTTGCTTCCCGACAGCTTAAGAAACACGAGGAGAATTATCCAACACACGATCTGGAGTTAGCAGCTGTGGTTCATGCTTTGAAGATCTGGAGACATTATCTCTACGGAGAGACATTCCAGATTTTCACAGACCACAAAAACGTTAAGTATATCTTTTCTCAGCATGAGCTCAACATGAGGCAACGTCGCTGGATGGAGTTAATCAAGGACTACGACTGTACAATTGATTACCATCCAGGTAAGGCCAATGTTGTTGCAGATGCCTTGAGTAGGAAATCAGCAACATCAACCATGAATAGAGCACAACTAAACTCTTTAGTATGCTCTAGAAGAGATATGCTTATCTCTTTAAGGCAAGACAATGTACAATTGAAGGTGTCATTGCTAGCCGGTTTGTTAGCTGAGATGCATATTAAACCTACTCTAAGGGAGCAGATTAAAGAGGCACAGCTAGGTGATGCTGCAGTTCAACATAGAAGATCTGAGTATGGAAATGAGAAGCAAGATGGTTTCCATGACTCAAAAGATCAAGTAGCTTGTTATAATGGAAGAATGATAGTGCCAGATGTGGACAACTTGAGAAAGTTAGTCCTAGAAGAAGCCCATTCTTCCATGTATGCTATGCATCCAGGGAGCACCAAGATGTATCGGAATTTGAAGGATCTGTATTGGTGGCCTGGGATGAAGAAGGACGTTGCAGAGTTTGTTCTGAGGTGTCTTGTGTGTCAGCAAGTTAAAGCTGAACACCAGAAGCCTGCAGGAACAATGCAACCTTTACCCATATCACAGTGGAAATGGGACCATGTGACCATGGACTTTGTTGTTGGCCTACCCAGGACAAGCAAAGGACATGATTCCATTTGGGTAATTGTTGATAGGTTGACTAAGACAGCACATTTCTTACCTGTCAAAACAACCTATTCTGCTGAAAGGTTATCAAAGTTGTATGTTCAAGAGATAGTGCGTTTGCACGGAGTTCCTGTCACAATAGTTTCTGACAGAGGTCCTCAGTTTACAAGTCGTTTTTGGGAACAGTTGCATAGTGCCTTAGGCACTAAGCTGAGGTTTAGTACGGCCTTTCATCCACAGACTGATGGACAGTCGGAAAGGACCATACAAACCTTAGAAGACCTATTGCGAGCATGTGTTCTCCAGTTCACCGGAAGTTGGGATCTATACCTAAGCTTGATAGAGTTTGCCTATAACAATAGCTATCAGCATAGTATTGATATGGCACCTTATGAAGCCTTATATGGTAGACGTTGTAGATCACCCTTGTGTTGGTTTGAGACTGGTGAGCACCAGTTGTTAGGTCCCGACCTGGTGCAGCAAACCACAGAAAAGATTAAAGTTATACAACATAAGTTTAAGACTGCTCAGGATAGGCAGAAATCTTATGCTAACAAACGTCGTAGACCCTTAGAGTTCCAGGTTGGAGACAGAGTGTATCTTAAGGTCTCACCTTGGAAAGGGGTCCTTCGTTTTGGAAGGAAGGGGAAGTTAGCTCCTAGATATATGGGGCCTTATCCAATCATTGAACGGATTGGAAAGGTAGCATATAAACTAGAGCTTCCCCCAGAATTACAGAGGTTACATCCTGTGTTTCACATTTCTATGTTGAAGAAATGTCACCCAGACACCGAGTCAGTTCTACAACCTATGGAAGTAGAATTGAATGATGACATATCCTATGAGGAGGGACCAGTGTCAATCCTTGATAAACGAATTAAAAAGTTAAAGAAGAAAGATATAAGTCTTGTGAAAGTCCTCTGGAACCATCGTGGTATTGAAGAAGCCACTTGGGAATTAGAGGATGAGATGAGAAGGAAGTATCCTGCCCTTTTCTCTTAGTATGTTTTATTGATTTCGGGGACGAAATCCTTGTAAGGGGTGGATAATTTGTAACATCCCTGACCTGGGTTATGAGTCAACCCTAGGTGTTTTGCCTAAATATGTAATTAAATCTTTGTGATTAACTCTGAGCATGTAATTAAGTTTCTCAGAAACGTATATTTCAGTATTTGCTCCTTTTTATTTAAAGTTATAGCATTGTTTTGATATACAGGGACCTATGTGCAATTTACCCAGTTGAAAGGGGTAGCTTGCAATTTGCACATGATGAGATGTTCCTCTGATGATGAGACATCATGAGAATCTCTTTGGCAAAGTTTGAGGGATTTCCCAAGCTAGAGCACCAAGGTGCAGCTGTGGAAGCAATCCCAGGGCTTGAAACCCTAATCTGGGGTAAAATGCAATTTACCCAAATGATGGGATGCAATTTGTAAATAATGTCATCTAAAGTATCTTTTTAGATTCTTTCCATCATTGAGAGAAGAAATGATGAGGAATTCACCTCAATTGAGTTATCAAGTTAAGAAATAGGCTTTGTGATTGAATAATCAGGGTACATGTGCAATATCCCTTTAAGTATGAACTTTATTATTAGATTGTTCTTCCTTGCCTTCTTTTCTATAACTTAAGATAAGGTTTGTCCTTAGAATAAAGAGGAAGGGACGAGCAAGTAATAAAGGAAGGACTTAGTTGGAATTAAGGGAAACTTATGAACTAATGTTGAAAATCCTACCCCATGTATATAAGCTCTCCTTCCCTTAGTTGCAAGGGAACTTAACCTTCGTTCCCTTACTGTTTCATTTCACCAAAGACGACCAAGGACTGCCTTGGAGCTAAGGAGGACGAACAAGGGGTGCAAGGTAGGTTTAAACCCCTCTTCTTGCCTAATTCCATGGTTAGAATTCGAATTCAAGGTCAGCTTCATGGCTAATTCTCGAAACCCTATCTTTCTAGCCGTCTCTTTTCATCCTTCCTTGGAGTTTTCACCTTGGCCAACCTGTGGGAACTCAAGGACGCCATTAGAGCTTGGAGCTTGAAAGCTTGGAGCTCAAGAAGCAAGCTTTAGGCGGGTTTTATAACTCTAAACCCATGCTTTACTATGTGCATCTTTATATGCGATTTGATGATAGCTTTTAGTATTTCCCTACTTTTCCTTGCTATTTTGCAAGCAAACCCGTGGAATATCTGTACTGTTCTTGAGCTAGAAGATGAAGGCGTGATTTCCAAGAAACACCCACCGCTTTTCTTTTCCTTAAACGGTCCTAACAGTTTGCTCTCTCGGACTCAAGACCGCGAGGTGAGCAAACAGTCTCGAGACCGCGACAGGGCAAACGGTCTCAAGACCGTTTGGCCCCGTTGACCGAGCGTGGACCGTATAAGAAACCTGTTCCTAATTATATAGGCTAATTACCCTCAAAATTTGGGAGACTAACTCCAAAGGAATCGGGAGATATGACCTTTTTAAGTCACAACTTTAAATGAATTAATTGCTGATTCTCAAACGGTCTGAAATTGCCTTTTTGGGCAAACGGTCTCAAGACCGTGTAAGGTCGTTGACTAAGCGTTGACCGTATGAGATTACTGTTCAAAATTATGTTAGTTAACAACTCACCAAGTTTGATGGTCTAATTCCAAACGGGCTAAGAGTTGAAGGGTGAATACTAGGGCTAACCCTAGATAAAATCAGTACTGAAATTATGGTGACCTAATTAGGGTTTTTAGGGTTGATTGACCTAAACGGTCCCAAGATCGTTTGGGGGTCACCAAACGGTCTCAAGACCGTGAGGGCAATCAACCAAGACCGTTTGGAGGTCTGGGGTCAAGATTTGTTGACCAATTGAAGGTACAATTACACCAAATTACATTGCAATTAAATATTGACATGATCATCAACTCAATGGGTCAGACCTTGATGAATTTGCACTAGAATCCAAAATTTTGGATGGGCAAACGGTCTCAAGACCGTTTGGAACTCATCCAAACGGTCTCAAGACCGAGAGGAGAATCACCCAAGACCGTTTGAAGGTCTAGGGTTGAGTAATTTGACCAATTGAGGACCCAATTGCAAATAAGTTATCAATTTAATCAAAATTCTGTTTTGTGGTTCAATCATGGTTCAACCCCTATCAAATCACCTTATACTTTGATGAAATCTTGGGAAAACGGTCTTAAGACCATGTGGGGTCCACCCACATGACCTCAAGACCGTTTGGGCCAAGTTTGGGCCCAATTGGAGCTCAATTGAAGGGTCCAACCTTGTATTGATGCACACTGTTGAGTGTTGATGGGTGAACATTGATAGACCCTAATTGAATCGATTTCAACCATAATTGGTTAACCATTATGGGTCAATTGAATGACCAAGTGATCAAGCATAATCTTAATTGACTAAATCCATAAGTGGTCAACATAGATTTGACCATTTGAGGGCTTCAACATGGGTTGACATTATCGGTTGCACCTTTGAGCCTTGTTGAAGGACCAAGCGGCTGAGACCATGAGAGCCTCGCGGTCTCAAGACCGTGAGAGGGCTCGTGGTCTCAAGACCATGAGGGGGCTCATGGTCTCAAGACCGAGAGGAGGTTCGCGGTCTCAAGACTGCGAAGGGCCTCGCGGTCCTGAGGTCAAAGAAGGGCAAACGGTCTTCATGACCCTCGCGGTCTCAACTCAAATTGGTCTTCGCGGTCTCAACTTTAATTTGAACCAATGGGAGGCTTCGCGGTCTTGAACCCTTGAAGAGGCTCGCGGTCTTGAAGCCTAAGGGGGCTCGCGGTCTTGGAGTTAGAAAGAGGCTCGCGGTCTTGGAGGGTCAAAGTGGGCAAACGGTCAACACTTTCAACCGATATCAATTCAATTAATGATTAATGATTGGAATTAATCAATGTGACTCAAGGTTGACCACATTCAATCATTTGATGATGTAAATGGTTCAATGTTGCCCAAATCAAACCCTAATGATAATCTAGGATAGTAAGGGGTTATTTGACCAAGGTTTTTGACTATGATGATGATCACTGGGGTGAATTACCAATATACCCCTGAAGGGTCAATTGAGTTATACCTTGCTCATTTCAAACCCTAATTACATGAGAATGATGTTTTTAGTCATAATGACTCTATCTAACCTCATCTAGTCTAATGTTATCATCAACCATTAGTATGATGAAAGAGAGAGTACTCTAGAGAGAGAAAGTACCCTAGAGAGAGAAAGTAACTCTAATCACTTAATGGTGATGTTTTTGGCTATGTAAGCCTATGATGACTCAACCCAACCTGTTTTAGAGTGATGTTGACATCACCTAACCTTATGATGAGAGAGAAAGTACTTCTAGAGAGAGAAAGTACTTCTAGAGAGAGAAAGTACCCTTTTTAAATGGAAACTCAATTGAAGCATCCCCAATACACAGAAATGAGCATAATTAGGGTATGATCCACCTGTGTGAGATCATAGAAACCCTAATTATGATAAATGATGAACCTTTAACTAATCCAAGAGCATCAATGAAGATGTTACTCATACATGATGATGTTATGAGTTTAATTCACCTTGATGTGAATAGTAAACCCTAATTCAAGGGTAATGGCATGCTTTTGAGCAATAAACTCTATTTGAAATAGAATTAAAGATTTAACTCTTATGACAAAAGTAGGAAGTACATTCCTTATTGTTGTATTACCTTTATCAGATGAATTAACCATGCATGTTCTGATATGAAGGTAATCATATCCAGGTATGGATGTTGATGTTATATTCATTAAAGGCATGTTGTTAGCCTTATGAATAAGTAATGTAATCTGATGCCTTGCCAGTGGCATCCTATGCTGATACTGGGCTATGAGAGCCATGAATACCATCAAGGTCATGCCTTAGAGATGACTTGTGATGAGGATAATGAGAAATGATGATTAATATGAGTTAGGCTTGTTACATTTAGTATTCTTCTTTTATAGCTGCTATGCTATTGTTATTGTTTGAAGGAACATGTATGCTGTTAAAGAATACTGAATGTACCTAACTAATCAAGAATAATGTGGAGCCCTGATCATAGATCCATCATTGTCAGAAATTAAGTGATGGTGAAACAGGTTTTCCTTAGGGAACTCCTGGAGCACATACTTTTGAGTATGTGGGGTACATGGATGTGTAGAACCTTACATCCTAGTGTAGGAAAGTGATGTAGATGTGTAATCCATCCATCCTTCACTATAGTTCCATACCGTATCAGTGGTAGGTAAACATGAAACCTCCTGATGACGAAGACAGCACAGATATCCGTATCAGTGGTAGGTAAATATGAAACCTCCTGATGACGAAGAGAGTACAGAACGCCACTGTGACTCTAGAATAGCGAAGGACCAGTTTACCCTGGTGAGCTATGATAGTAGAGACACGAGATGTCCTACAAGTGATCCTCTTACTGACTGAGGAAGGTGAAGGTCATGAGAATCCGGCTCTCTTAATGACCTATGTATGATACTGATGCGGCTTCTCAGCGATCAGTTGGAGTTTGAGTGGTAAGCCTCATCTCCACAGGGCATAATGTTGTTTGTAAAACATAATCAACCATGTAGTATAACTTGTTAGAGATGACTCCAAGTTAGTTGATTGATGTTACATTGCAATAACGTTGATATTCTCCATATCTCCTAATTTGTAGAGATCTTGTTATATCTGCAACTGTTATAGAATGCTTTGAAGGCTTTACTGTTTAAAATAATCTTTGATGTTATAATAAAGCTTCTGGCGAAGAGTTATAACTCTCGCTGGGACAATTATGTATAATTGTCTCACCCCGTAGACTTCAACTTTTTAGGTGGACGTCGGAGACGAAGGAACCAGCCTACAGGTGATCAGTCTCAGCAGCAGCAGCACCAGGGGCAGCAGTAATCTCAGGTGGAGATTTGTCCTGCCATGTGGTGTAGTTAGAGTCAGTCCTATGTGTCCTCTGTACTCTCAGGTCTTGGAGTCTTTTTGTATAAGTGATCTTGAGATTTTGTATCTTGATGTATATAATTACTCAAGAAGTAATTATCCTGAGATGTAAACAGTTACCTCTCTTTATGAAAGGAGTTTTTTTTTATGGATACAAGTTCTTATCTCGAAAAGTTTTAATTTCCCGTGATTTTTATCTTCCGCTGATTACCGATTCACTTCCGCTACGTTTTAATCGTATTTATGTCATGGTTTGGAGATCAGAGCCCACAGTGTAGATTCAATGCTATGTGAGCATCACATGTACCTTTGGTAGCTAAAAGAGAATTCACAATGTAAAAAATTAAGGAAGGATAATTTTAAGTAGATAGGAATAAATATCAATTGGAAAGGAAAATCCTAATTGTTTAAAACAATGATGTTTGAAGGCTATCCTGTTGTCCCCCACAAAAACATCAAAATTTGTTGTGAGTTTATTGCACACACAAATTCCCCAATATGAAATATTCTAGGTTTTGAACCTTTATCACAATCCCATCTAACTCATTCCCAAGAGGATGGATCAATCATACTATAGTAAAGGAACAAAACCAATGGTAAAATTTTTAAGAAATAGACGTTAGAACCAGTCACTAATACCAATATTTAAAACTAGTCGTTTGATAATGATTATGAATTAATGGTTGAAATATTAAAATATAAAGAATAGAAACAATGATGGTTTAAATTGATATTAGAACACTGGGACGTCTGGGTTTACCACCATAACCTACATACCTATCCAAATTGTTACAATTATATAACCTCAACAATCAAGATAGGATCAAGTGAATTTCTCTTCTTGTAAAAGGAAAATTCTACCAAGACTAAATTCTATGCATGCTTAGGTGTTGGTACTCACATTTCATGATTCATTCATCCTATATGTTCCCTTCTATCATGACATAGGAAATATTACTCATTCATTTGGGGATATAATCTTAAGTTTCATGGTATCTAAGCTCAAGACTATATAAAACATGCTAATTTATAAATCAATTCAAGAAGCAAACATACATCAAATGAAGAATAGTCTAACATCGTGAGGGAAATTAACATTTATACTTGCTCATTTGTCATAGAAAGAACATAAATACAAGAAGAGAGAGAGGGGAGAGAACATGCAATTGAGGGTAAGAAAGAAGTAGACAGAGGACTCTGGCTTCTGTAATCACTCCATATACATCAAGTCCAAAGAACTCTACTAGGACAATCCGCTTTCTTGTCTTCTCTTGCTTCTTGCTCCCAAAACATGCACTGGACTCAAACTGAATGGAATAGGATGATAACTATGTTGGGCCTCCCTTTTTTATAAAATAATCTTTGCTAGAGGTTGTGTAATTTTTTCTCTATTTTCCATGTTGACTGGGCAAAAGTGGTCTAATTAGCCGATCAAATTCTTGGCGGCCCGACTAATGGAGTTATGGTCGGACGGTCAATAGGATTGGTGGTCCGATATCTGCTTTGATAACTTTGTAGAGAATCTATGGATTGATTGATCCAAGAAGGGGATCACTCGATCGAGTGGACAATTGAAGTTGTTGTAGTTTTCTAACTTTGAAGGTGATTAGGCTGGTCGGTCGACCAGTGATATAGATTGGCCAGTCATTTAGTCTCCAAAAATCATGTACAATCTTCTAACTGGCCTATTAGTGATAGAGATTGCCCTACTAGATGCTTGACATAGAGATGTCTTCAATGAGTTGGTTGATTAGTCAATGAAGGATAATAGCCCAATCCACACACTTGACTTGTGTTGTTTAGCTCCATTATGCTATGAGTTTGTTCTTGAATGTTAACCATGAGCCTCAAGGAGGAACTTTATCTTGCTCTTAAGTTGATGTGTGCTTTCTTCTGCATAAAAGAAAGAAATAAAATCAAAATTCCAAAAATAAAGGATAAGAAAAAATTTTATGAAACTAAGTAAAACATGATGCAATTGACAACTAAAATAAGCAAAACTAACCTATAATCTACAATGAAAATTGCATTCATTATCAGACCCTATCAAGAGGACTACTCTGTCATGGAAACAATAACAAAACCAATAATGGAAGAAAGTAAATAGGTCATCATCACCATAGACAATGAAGGGGAAAACATGGTGTTTATATGGTTGTCTTTGAGGTCTGGATTATGGAATTAGATGCAAAAATTGAATAAGTCCTCTAACATTCATTCGATGACACTTCTAGGGCATAATTTTCTTTCACCAAGTCTAGATACGATCCTTGAGAGGAGAGAGCAGTAGATGGACGATGGTGGAGGTCCTCAACCAACAAAAATAGGTAATGTGGGACAAACCTTTCTCAAGTTATGAATGTCGTGTCCTTGGTGAAGCTGAAGGTCGAAGCACTTTTAGTTGACGTTCATCAATTGATGTAAATAATGGATGGATTTTGGAGATGGTCATTGAGGAACAAAGTTGGTAGCCTCACAACATCAATCATAAATTGTTTCTCGAGTGCATGCGGTTTTCTATTAATAGGAGGATATTAGGAATTTGAACCCTCCCATCCTCCTTTTACTAAACCTTTAGATGCCATGGAGGTGATGAGACAATGATGAGAGGTAGATGAAGGATCTACAACTAGCAGTGTTTTCATTGCTAGATGAAGGGTTGGGACGCCCATCAGTTGACCAAAAATCAAGAAAACCATAAGAAGATAAAGTCTATAATCCCTTTGGTTCTTAAGTGCATGTCATCCACTGCTTGTTGGGTACAATACTTCCATCAGAAGGTATGTGTAGTAGAACTGTCATAAGGAAAAAGCAACAAGTTCATCAAAAGGGAGAAGTAGGATTGGTATCAGAAGGTAGATGTAGGATATCCATCATAAGACGGATGAAAGACAACCACCGATTGTTGGCCATCAGTAGGAAACCATGGGATAACAATCCTTACACCTTCACCCTTGCTAGGGATCCATGGTTTAGACCTCGAGAATGGTTTTTCCTGCATCACCTATTTCCAAAAATTGATGACATCCACCTTCATTGACCTTCTTCTCTCTCCTCATAGCGATCACATCCAACCTTAGTGAAAGAAGATGACACCATAGAAGTCTCCTTCAACAAACGTTCAAGGATTAATTTTGTTGCTATGTCAACCGCCATAATCCATACTTTAAGGACAAGCATTTAAACACTACAACTACCCCTTTGTTGTCTGTTGTGATGACAAGCTCTTTACTTTCTTCCGTCATTGCCATTAGTGACTAGTCCTCTTGCTAGGGTGAGAGGAGTAGTTGTGCTGCCAGATTTTGTTATCTCTACTACATATATTATTGTATGAACCTTTATATGTTTGGAGTGAATCATTTTCATGATTTTATTATGCCCAATCATCAAATTTACATCTTTATCATATCTTAGGCATAGAGAACTTTAAATCTAGGATATAATATATAGATTGATTCCTGTTAAACCCTGGATGAGTTCTGGATAGTTGTTTTCTGAGGCAATAGATGTAGGATCTCTAGATACTATGATGATGAGCTTCGAGTGATATATGTCTAGGTTTTATGAAAAAAGGGAATTTTACATGGCCTTAACATTTGTATTTTCATATTTAATATGATGCAATGAGAGTTTGAATGATAGATAGCGGTAGTAAAATCCATTCCACCCCAGTGTTCACATAATTTGATAATCAACTGTATATTCATCACTTTATATATTTGAAAAAATTGTGTAATTAACAATCAACCCTCCATTTGTGATAAATACTAGTTCATGTTTTGTTACCTTGATCAAATTATTCTTAAACAATTTTCCCATTGGATTTGATCCTAATCCATAATATGATAAGATCCTTTCACTTGCGGGTAGTGATTATTGTACATAGTCTAGGTAAAATTCTAGGGAATTTTCCCTAGGAGAATTTGCTTGTTTAATAACACACATCAAATTTTGGCACCGTTTCCAATGTGGTGTTGGTTCAAGGAAGGGGTAGCCACATGGTGAGAGATACCATACTTGCAAAGGAGTGCTTCAAGTTGTACTTGAGGAAGTGTGATGCCCCATCAAAGATGATTCTGTGTGCCAAAGGGTAGGATTATGATATCTTTGAAATTTTTGATCACTATGTGAAGTTGTAAGAAGTTGTGGGGATGGCTTTGACATATTTTGAGACATAATAAAAAACTACAACGATGTAGGAGAATCCATAAGAAGTAGGAAATGGACCCATGCAGTACACAATCCTAACATCAAAGATCTCCACTTCTGGCTAAAGATTGAGCGACATCTCATCCCTCTTAGAAATATTGTTGGTTCCATAATATTAGACACAAAACTTGACAAACCTATGAACATATTTGAAATGAGATCTTGCAAGATCATGTATGCATGTTTCTCCATGCCTTGTATCTAGTTTCTTTAGGACATATCTAAGTCTTGTAGCCTACTTTTTTACTCCCTACATGCAAGATACTCTCTCCAAACTCTTTTTCTTACTTTTTCTAGCCAAGATCCATGGATCATCAAGCTGGAAGCTCGTGCACGTGGCCAAATAATCCTATTTTCTTCTTTCTTTGATCTCATCCGCCTTGTTCTTAAAGAAAATAGATTTCTTAAAGCTTTTAGAGGATAAAGATCTAATTTTTGCTTCTCTTTTTGTGTGGATTCTTGTTGTTTGAATGCTTTTCTTCACCCTTGAACAAAGTGATATATTTTCTAATACATTTCTAGACTACTTGTTACATGCATAACACTAAATGTACTCCACAAAATCATATTCCAGCTATAAGAATGATTTTTTATGGACTACTTAAGATGGAGATACAAAGTTCCACATTGTCTTTATCCTTAATTTTTACTATAAAAAAATATCCTCCTTAAACATGCATGTACTGAAATTTGTAATACATGTGTAAATGATACTAAAAATGTCATTTTCGTTGTGTTTTTATACCATAAGATGGGATATATATAGACCTACATACCTTTCCTCATGGCTTGGAGAATGTTATATAATGATTTTAGGCTTTTCCTAGCTGTTATTTTGTTGAACTAATGTTTGGACAAAATCCTGATAGTAAAGGTAGTTCATGTATGCTAGCATTTAGTCTTATTGTAGTTCAATCTAGAAAATAATAAAACTTCTACATCTAATTGAGTTTTTAGTTTAAATATTGAGCGTTATTTTGTTTACACCTTATAAAGCTACTTGCAAAATTTCATATTATAATGAGATTTCTACTATGAGTTATTATTTTTATGATATTAATGACAATATTGGGCTTACCAGGTTTTTAGTGGGATGGCCATTGTGCTCTTTTTGGCTAATTATGGTTACAATATTGGGCTTACCAAGTTTTTAGTGGGATGACCATTGTGCTATTTATGGCCAAGTATATTTAAGTATACTATCATTGAGTAACTATCAACTATTGTGTATGTGTTATATGATCTATTTCATAAATACTTCTAGATGTCTTGTATGTAAGTTGATTTATTATGTGAAAATATATTTAACTAACTTAATTAAGCAAGTGTAATCCTAGTCATGTATCGCCCTATGATCATATAACTATCTCAGTTATCCTAGTGTCATAGCTCTCTAGATAGTGCAATGAGTAATCCATGCAGAAACATTAATCATGAGAAGATCTCAAAGGCACTTTTATTAAGGTATATGTGGGTGGAGTGATGCAGGACAAACTGTTCTTGGGGTCTAAGCTAATTGGTCATGCAAAAATTCAGCCAATTTAGTTCAAATAAATCTAACACTCCAAACTACTATCTCAATGGGTGAGCTAATCATTTAGAAGTCCAGACATCTGGTTTGTTTTTAGTTGAAATATTGAACACTTTTTTGTTTACGCCTTGTAAATCCACCTGCAAAATTTCAGATTATAATGAGAATTCTACAAGGAGTTATTATTGTTATGATCTTAATGACAATATTGGGCTTACCAAGGTTTCAGTGGGATGGGCATTGTGCTCTTTGTGGCTAAGTATGGATTAAGTATACTATCATTGAGTAAATTTCAACTATTGCATACATGTTATAACTTTAGAAGATTTAATACATGATATTTTTCATAAATACTTCTAGATGTCTTGTATGTAATTTGATTTATGATGTGCAAATATATTTAACTAACTTAATTAAGAAAGTGCAATCCTAGTCATGTAGCGTTCTATGATCGTATAACTATCTCAGTTATTCTAGTGTCATATCTCGCTAGATAGTAAAATGAGTAATCCTTGCAGAAACATGAATTATGAGAAGATCTTAAAGTCACTTTCTCTTAAATTTATGTATGATATGATGTATATGCATGTTACACACATCACTCTAAAAGTGGTTTTGATGGTGGATGTGTGGTGTGGTTATGGCCAATAACCCAATATTTGTGTGTGTTTGGATGGTTTGGTTTTATTCCTATTTAAATCAGTCTATGTATCAAGCCTCTACCTCCCTCTTCCCAATGTAAAGTTAATTCTTTCGTACCTTTGCTCCCCTCAAATGTAACTTAAGGTTTCTCTCTACTATGTAACAAGTCTAATAGCAATAGGATAGTTTCTTTTCTTACAACGATGAAGAAGATGATCATCATCGGATGTGATAGCTAGTTCGTGAGACGAGCCGACTGTCTGAGGACCCTAGAGGATAGAATGAAGGAGACAAACAACCGACTAGTAGTCCCAACTGACCATATGGAAGGTGGCCAGACATCAGTTGGACAGGAAGCCAAATAACCATTTCAGACAACCAACCAACTCGTCAAGAGGCGAGACAACCGGTTCAAGGGTTGAACCCATCTACACAAATTGGCAAGAATAGATCTACACCAATAACAAGTTCATGCATGTTATGTGATATTGACCTAGGTGGTAGTAATTCCTTGTGGCTCCAAGGAATTATAGTAGAAATGGCCATAATGATCTTTTTTGTTTTATATTGCACGTTTACGTTGTGGGATATAGCATGTATATAACACGTACTATATATGTGGTGATTGGATACAATATATGTATATATCTGATACATATAAAGTCCCTCAATCAAATATATTAAGTCTAAGATTTTTCCCATTAGAAACACACATGAAATGCTTGTTTGACTAAGCGTAGGTTATGTCCAAGCGTGGTGTGTTTTCTACTTTGTGGAAGTGTAATGGTAGTAGTGCAGGTTCCGCCCAAGCAGGGTGCATTATTATCACCTTGGCTATAGGGTCAGGCTTAACTAGTAATTCTTAGAGCGTATAAGCCCAGAAGCATGCAGATGATTATGGAAAAGAGTTGCACATATGGTCTGTCCAGAATTGCATATGATGTAGTTGGAAAAAGTTGCATACCAAGATAATTGGCTATGTATTGCAGTGTTGGTTGGGTCATAGTTGAATGATCTTAGATCTTGCCTCATTAGAAAATTGTTTGCTGCAATTTCCAATTTAATACTTGAGGTTTATCAATTTGAACAAAAAATATTGAGAATGATAATTAATTAAAGACCTAATTATTATAGTCGAAATTTTAATTAAATAAAAAATGAGTTTTTACAAATTTACAAATTCTTTTGTGGAACCAAATGACAACAAAATACAATCACTTTTCTCTATGATTGGTTCTGAGAAGGAAAAATTAAATGGGAATAACTTCCATGATTGGTTCAAGATGCTGAGAATTGTTCTCACACCTAAGTGCAAGCTCTATGTCCTAGAGACGCCAGAGCCAGATGAACCCCTTCCAAATACACTAAAGGCTGACAGATTTGCTTGCAAGAAGCATACTGAAGATGTCATGGATGTCAAGTGTCTGATTCTATGATCCATGAACTATGAGTTGTAGAGGCAACATGATAACATGGATGTTATTGACATGATCACACATCTCAAGAACATGTTCCAATATCAGGAAACACAAGAGAGATATGATGTTTCCAAGGAAATATTCAAGTGCAACATGATAGAAGGAGATCAAATAGGTCCTCATTTGCTCAAGCTCCTTGGGTATATGGAGAACCTTGCTAGACTGAGATTCCGCTTGGGTCTGGAGTTATCCATTGATGTGATTCTATAGTCTCTGCCAGAATCATACAGTCAATTTGTCATGAACTACACCATGAACGACTTTGACAAATCATTGAAAAAGTTGTTGGACATGTTTAGAATAGCTGAGACACAGATGAAGAAAGACAAACCCAAGTTTGTGATGATGATCAACAATACAAAGGGAAAGTCTAAAGGAAAATGCAAAGATAAGAAGAGTTCTAAAGCTAGCCAGAAGCCTAGGTGTTCAGATTCAAGGAAAAAGGAGTAAATAATTGTTACCATTGTCACTAACATGGACATTGGAAAAGAAATTATCCACTCTAGATAGAGGAATTGAAGAAAAAAAGGAGAGAACTAAGGCCTCCACTTCAAGTATAAACTTTATGAGATAAATTTAATTACTTCTTCATCTTGGTATCTGATACGAAATGTAGATCTAACATATTGATGTGCAGGATGTGACAAGAAGTAAAGGCTTTTGTAAAAGGACAAAGATGGACAAGCCAAATCAAGAGTTGTTGAAGCTTCAGCCTCCATTTTCATTTATATTATCCCAATGGACATGTAATAGAGTTAGTTGAAGTGATATTTCATTATGTCAATAAATAGAAACATTTATTTATGCATCTTGTATGGACAAGGATGATCACAAATAAAGAGTTCTAAGTGCTTCTATTTCAAATATGTGATCTTGCATGGAAATGCCCCAAACATTTAATGTGAAAGAATATCAAGATAAATGTGTATACCAAAGGATTATATTTGATTTCTCAAACAATCCATAGCATTGTAATCTAGAGCACATATATGATAAATGCATTTCTCAAACATATTGATGTTCATCTAGACTCTTTTGGTCATTGAGCCAATAAGAGACATGAAAGTCTTATATGTGAGAAACATGACATACCACCTCTCACTAAGTATAGTGGAGAATAAGTATTCTATTAGGGCTTGTACATATGGATGTATGAAGGTCTTCTAGAATAAGTGGTTAAGGCTATTATTTTTACTTCATAGTATTTACTGATGATATGGTGATATGCATGCAGTAAAATACAACTCTCTTGAACTATTCAAGAAGATTACATGTATGAAGTACACAAACTTATCTAATAGGTATTAAGATGCTTTGATGAGATCAATGCTGAAATACTATATGGGAATAGTTTGGGGACCTTCTGGATAGACCATGATAGCATATCACAATCAAATCCACCTTAATATAATGATGTGTCAGAAAGAAGGAATCACAACATGATCAATTAATCTAATATTCTATTTCCTTTAAGGATATATGCTTAAATAGTAAATGAAAAGACCATAAAAATGGTTTAGACAACATATGATATATGGTAAGGGAGTGTCCTAATACATCCTAAAGATTAAAACTTATGCAAGAAAAAGTTTCTTGAAAAGATTCAATCACATGTTAGTTTGTTGAACACTACTTATCTAAATCCAATAACAAAGTATTTGTCAGTTGGATAACTGAATTCCAAAAGAATCAATGGGAGTAAAGTAGAACTCAAAATGTTTGAGACCAATAAGAAACATTTGAACCATAAGAGGTATAAAAGAAACCTTGGAGAATCACAAGTTGTTGTGGAATCTCAAGTTCATTATGTAAACACAAAACTTAAAATTCAACACATCTGAAGTTAATATATTGTAAATACTATAACTCAGATAGGTTGTGAGTTGATCATAAGATGATGAGTCAACCATCAACTAAGAACTATTGAGGGACCATAGTCTGAATAATGGCTTAAGGATATTACGTCTAGAATAGAATCCATGAGACCAACAAGATATGATCTTGGTGGAACCACCTCAAGGGGTAAAATCCATAAAGTGCAATTGAGTTTTCAGGAGGAAAACCAACATGGATAATGTAACATACTGAATCCTAGACATTTTATATTTTGGCCCTCTTTCCCATTTTTTTCCCTTTCATTTCTATCCACTTTGGCCTTTCTATTTAATTGGTGGAGAATATGATGGTTTAGTGAACATTTGTTCACCTTTTATGCTCATAAAGGGTTTTATGCACAAATACCTCAATAAATATTTTAATAAGGGTCTAATATACAAATTTACCACGCATGTGAAATATTAATAAAATATATTCATTCTAGATCATTCCTTATCCTTATAGAGCAAGGAAGAGAAAAAGGAATGAATAATGTTGCTTTAAACATGTTAATGTAATATGGAATTAATTAATATGAGAAATATTTTTTTTAACAGTAAGCGTGCTCCTTCTATATCATTCACAAAAAAGAACTGTACAAGTGGTTGAGCTTATCTTAAAGAAAAAAAGCCCTATCTACGCAGGGCAATATAGTCATTTTATATAAGCCTCCATACATTAGTAATAGACGGCTTTACACTATCAAAAATGAATCGGTTTCTACCACTCCACATGTAGTAAATAATGAGTTGGCTCAGAAGTTTGCAGTTCTTCTCTTTGATACAGATCAGGCTTTCAGTAGACTCTGGAATAAAAGGCAATTGAGAGTTGGCTCTTTCCCAAAGTGTCTTCATAAATTCACATGCCCATAGCAAGTGATGCATGGTTTCTTGCTGTTTGGTGCATAGACAACACCTTGAAGCAAGGGAGTATCCTTTTTTCTGTAGAAAATCTTCAGCAACTGTTCGATATTGGATGATTTTCCAGCAGTTGATCTTAATCCGGTTGCGGGCAATAGACTTCCAAAGCCACAACGCCCAATTGCAGTTACTATTGCGTTTCTTGCACAATTTCCATGCACCCTTCAAAGTGAAGGATTCGAGGTTATTGAAGTAGCAGGCGTCACTAGTCTTCAGCTGCAGACCAGCGCATACCTCCATCAGCTCTTTGCTGCCTTGAGTTACTGGTACAGACCAACTTCCATCAGCAATAATGGAAGACACGTTAGCACTACTGCCAGTACTTGACCTTATCTTTAGGGCTCTTGCATCTGTAATCACCTCATCCAAGAATCTTCCATGAATCCAGGGATCCTTCCAGAGGGAAATGGATGAGCCATCTCCAATAGAAAATCTCACTAGGTGGGCAAACTCATCTCTGGCTTTCAGAAGAGATTTCCACATCCAGCTTTGAGTTGGTTTGGAGCAGCAAGACCATAATGTCTCTGACTTGATGTATTTGCTATGCACCCATCTTATCCACAGAGTATTCTTTTTATTTGATATGTCCCAAAGAAGTCTGAGTAGACCAGCTTTACTGCTGTCCTTGACCTTCCTTATAGCAAGGCCTCCTTCTTGTTTTTGTTTGCAAATATCATCCCAAGCCACTGTATGAAAGTGTCTACTATCTTCCTTGTCACACCACATGAAGTTTCGGTAAAGCCTCTCAATATCTCCCATAGTTTCCTTAGGAAGAGGGAACACACCAGTCCAAAATAAATGATAGGAAGAGAGAGTGGAAATGATTAACTCAAGTCTGCCCGCCATTGACAAGAAGATAGTCTTACAAGAATCAAGCTTCGTCTTAATCCTATCAATGAGGGGTAGTGAGCCGACCTGCAAATAAAGGAAGACCCAAGTATCGAACAGGGAATTCACATTCAGCAACCTTCATCTTACAGCTGAGTGCTTTAGGGGCTGAGTTTCTTAGGAAAAGTTTGGCTCTTTGATGGGTTCATTTCCAAGCCAGAGATTTCCTTGAAGGTGTTCATGCAATTCATGATGCCATCAACACTTTGCTCGTTTGCTTCAGAGAAAATAAGGAGATCATCAGAAAAGATGAGATGTGCCACCTTAGTATCACCTGCAACAAGCGGGTTAATAGAACCATTTTCAACAGCTTCATTAATAATAGATGAAAACCCTTGCATGCCTATGATAAACAAATAAGGGGCCAGGGGGTCACCCTTCCGTATACCCCTAGATGCTTGAATGAGGTCCGACGGAGCTCCATTAATTAGTATTTGGAAAGAAGCAGTGTTCAAACACTCTTTCACCCATTGGATCCAGCAATCTGGAAAGCCCATGCCATACATCACATCAAGGATATAGTTCCTATCAATAGAATCATACTCCTTGCTCAAATCATCCTTAAGGCATAATTTTTTCCTGACTTGCTTGAAATCATGAACCAACTCATTGGCCAAGAGGATCGCATCAGAGATTCTACGCCCTTTAACAAAAGTGCATTGGCTAATGTCAATTAAGGTGGGGAGAATGTATCTTAGTCTATTAGCGAGAATTTTGGATATGACCTTATAGGCAAAGTTACATAAGGATATGGGTCTCCATTCACCCACCTTTTGTGGCTGTTTGACCTTTGGAATAAGGGAAATATAGGTTTTATTCACCTCTTTGAGAAGAAGTCCTTTTTCAAAGAAATCTTTAATAGCAAGATAGAAATCTTCTTTTATCTCATCCCATGATGCCTTGTAGAAGCACGCATTCATTCCATCTGGCCCTGGTGTTTTATCCTCATTGGCCTTCATGACAACATCATAGATTTCTTTGTCTGTCACCAGAGCGCACATAGATTGCAGGTGATGTGGTTGAAGCCTAGGGAGATTCTTCCAACAAAACCTCCTAGTCGATCCACTCTTGTTGAAAAGTCTGGTGTAATTATGGTTGAAAACGTTTTTGATTTCCTCCTCATCTTTAATGTATGTGTCATTATGCTCTATGACTTTGATTTGACTCCTACTACGCCTTGTCTTCAGAGAAGCATAGAAGAACCTAGTGTTTGAGTCACCATTCTTTTGCCAGACTATTCTAGACTTCTGTCTCACCATGGATTCCTCAATATCTTTAGCTGCTAGTGCCTCATCTTTTTTTGTTTTGGCAATCTCCCACACAAGGTTATCTTCAGGGGCCTCATCATATTTTGCTTGAGCCTCTAAAGCTTCCTTTTCTTTATTTGTTGCTGACTCGGTCAAGTCCCCTTTCATTTCCCAAGTCCAAGTTTGCAAAAACCTCTTAGTATGATTCCACATAGTCATGAATCTGAACATAGGAGTACCGGTGCATTGGGTATGCCATGCTTTCCTCACTATTTCATGATACCCTTCCAGAGAAATCCACGCACTGAAAAATCTAGTAGGATAATTAACTTTTGGTTTCTCCTCATCAAGGTGAAGCACTTGCATGTAGTGGTCACTGTAGATAGTAGGCGCAATCTCCAACCAGAGTTTAGGCAACTCCCTCTGTGCTTGGATAGTAAAGAAAGTTCTATCTATTTTTCTCCTGGTATTATTCTTTCCCAACTACTGATTATTCCAAGTAAAGAAAGGGCCTTTGGCCTCCACCTCTAGCAATCCAAAATCCAAAATGAAACTGTTGAATTCATTCAGGGATCTGGATGAGGGAGAGGATCTCCCTAGTCTTTCTTCACATATCCTCACAGCGTTGAAATCCCCTATAACAATCCAAGGGGCCTGCAGCTTCGATTTAATATCAATAATATTTTCCCAGAGCATAACTCTTTTACTATCTTCATTGTTTGCATAGACCGATGTAATCTCCAAGTTGAGATCTCCAGCTTCCAGACGAAAATGTATGTGCTGTTTGGATTGACTCAACATGGACAGCTGGTACTCCTCCTTTTCCCAGAGAATAAGAATCCTAGTCTAGATGAATTATCTAACCAGTTGTAGCCAGCCCAGGTATGATTGATAGCTTTAGATATTTTGTTTCTTATAATCTTCACCTCCATTAGAACGACAATGTCTGACTTTACCCTTCTAAACTCAGCCCGAACCACACTCTACTTCTCCCAATCTGACAAGCCGCGAGTGTTCCAGGCCATGATTCTAGGTTTATTAACCATGCTTGCCGCCAACCACAGCCTCAGAGGTTTAGTCCAGCCCCTTGAGTGACTGGTATCTATTGTCCGTTGACTTCCCATTCTTCTCATTACTTGCCTGGTTCTGGTTCCTTACAGATCTCCTCTTAGGACTCTTAGTCCTGCGAGGTTTTTCAAAACCATCACTGTCTCAGCTGGACTTTGCTATTGGACCTGCATTGCAGGCTTCCGAAGTTGCCTACATCTTCTCTGAAGATGGGCATGCAGTACTGACATCCGGGCTAGTCTGAGCCTTCTCTGCAGCTGCGTCAACCAAGATGACTTGTTCTTTCTCTGCGCCCTTATTACAAACACCTTCCGCGCTGGCCTTCTCACCATTATCGCAAGGGATTTCCACCTGTTGCACATCGATAGTAACCTCCTCTGTTGGTTTGGAACAGAGCTTTTTATCATGCCCAAAGTTTCCGCAGTGCGGGCACTTTTGGGGAATCCACTCGTACACGATCTTTACAGAATATGGGGATCCTTTGTCTGATCGAAGCTTCACAGTGGTAGGGAAATCTGAAGAGGAGCTCATCAGAACGTTTAATCTGGCGAATTCTATTCTACTTCTCACCTTGGTTTGTCAATCCAAACACTGCGGTTTACCCAGGAATGAAGCTATGTGCGCCAACATCTTCTCGCTCTAGAGCTCAAGCGGGAGATCCAGAATTTTGATCCAGACTGGAACTGACGTCAATTTTTCTTGTTCCAGCGGCTCCCCCTTTCCCATTTTTTGAGTATCATTGGCTTCCCCTTCACCTGCCAGGGTCCGCCTTCCAACACATTATCTAGGTCGTCCCCTTCTTGGAACTTGATCACGAAACTCCCACAAGCTCTGCCCATCACCTCTATCTCACCTGCCGGCTTCCACAGTCTGCGAAGGTAGTCTTGGAGGGTGGGAATGTGGGGTCTAAACCCAATGATGTATCCTGCTATCGTGTTTTTCCACAGAGCAGCATTGGTATCTATTTCATCCTGAGGAACAATTATGGTATCATCCTCAATTATAATTTCTGTTGCATTCAACCTCGTGTCAGAGTCGCCGACAGAATTTTTGAAAATCGCCGACCAGTCCTTCGATTTCTCAGCTACCTTGACCGCTTCATCATATGATCTCCACCTGGATTGCTATTTTTTTCCTCCCTTTGGTGTAGGTCGGCGTCCTTCACCCCTTCCATCGCCTCTGCCACCACTACGCGCGGCCATAGGGTTCCTGTAAAATTACTATCAGTTATGAGAAATATTGGTAATATTGGATAATGGGACCAAATTCATAAAAGGAATACCAATTGGTTAAAAATAAGTTGGGATTAATTTTCCTTGGGTTTAGTTTGTCTTATAGCCCAAGTTTCATAATTTTGGAAAAGTAATAATTACCTTTACATCAATCAGAATTGGAAAATATGAGTTTTCTCCAAATCATTAAATAAATTATTAAACAACTTAAAAAGTAGAAATAAACCTCAAATTATTAATCTACACATAAAAATGAGTCTATATGTGAATTTGCATCTAATTTGGTCAATATTAAATATTTTATTTTATTTAGGAGAGAGAAAATGATTTAAACACCAAAAGTATTAAATAAATGTTGAAAAAAATTAAATAATGTTAAAATTGTGTTCCTTACGTTTAGTTTTTCTTATAGGCCAAGTTTATATTTTTAGAAAGTTTCTATATGCCCCGAATAAAATTTAAAAGGATAAAATAAGTGATAAAATTTAAATATATAAAAAAATAAAGTCTTAAAAAAAATCCAAATTCGTATTATAGATGTTAAAATATATCTTTTGATGAATTTTGACTTAATTTGGGAAATATTTGATGAGAAGATAAATTTAGGAGAGAGACAGTGTGCAAAAATTTAAAATTATTAATTATAATGATAAATAATACCAATAAATGGAAATAATGATAAATTCATATCCACCACACTTAATATGACATATGGGTGAAGTTTTATGATTTTTAGAAAATCTTAGAGTCATTAATGCATGTGGAAAGAGAAAATAAGATTTCCTTAAATAAAATAGTAAATATCTTCAAAAGGCAAATCTAACTTTATATTTGGCTTCTATACCTCAAAATCAGTCAGTGTATCAATTTTTATTAAATTTGGAATTCGTTTGTACCCTCAAAGAAGGAAAGATAAAAAGGTTAAATATTAAATAAGAAATTTAATCCTAGTTGGATTTGGCAACTCATTAAATACCTTGATGTTTGCTACAACATGGACCCTTGGATCACGATCAGACCGTGTCCACATCGTTTTCTAGCTCCAGCCTGATCCGAAAATAACAAAAAGATGTGTTGTTTTCAAATGTGAATATCTCATTCGTTTCTTGATCAAATCGCAAGTTCTTAGGCTCGTTGGATTCCTTGCAAAAATCTGCACCCCTTTATTCTTGGTTTTTCATATTTTCATTTATTATCTGAAGTTTTCCTAAAGTTCCCAAAACCTCTCTCTCACCTCGCCTATGCGTACCCTAAACCACACATCCTCGCCTATATATACCCCTACCCCGAGCATTGACATTGCCCTTTCAACTCAATGCATCCTTTGATTTCAAGTTTCATCATCGTTTGACCCCCTGGAGAGCGGCCTAAGGAGCAGGGCTTGTGGTGAGTTTCTCTTCCTCTCTGGTTCGTCTCCTAGAAAATTGAAGACACCATCAGGTTCGGTTTTTCATAAGCTTTCTTTAGCATATTTGAGCATCGAGTTTGGACGTGTATTGCACTTTCACCCAAAATCACAGCAAGCAAGTTGTTTCTTACTTACCGCCATGGTGTGTGGGTGAGGAGCAAGATAACCTCCTTATGGTTTTATCGTCCTGCCCCCATTCGTCTCTTCTTCTCTTTGTTTTGCACAAGGGCAGTCTTGACTTTTCATTTTGTTTGTTTCCTAGTTGACCCGGCTTTGACCCAAGTCACATGGGCAGCCAGTGAGAGTGGGCCGCTTACTTGGACGATGCCCATTGAGCCAAGTAGCAGACCCGGCCGCACCCTCTCTTGCTCTCTCTCGCTCTCTCTGTGGTACAAGGTGCATACGTGGCACCATGTGATTAGTCGATATTCAATAATTCCTAACTTTAAAATCGTGCATCCAAAAATAAAACTAAAATATGTTATGAACTTAGAACAATCCCCTCTATCCAATAATTTTTTTAAGCCTAGTTTTGAGTTTGTCAAAAAACTGATTTTCGAAAATGAATTAATTAGTTAAAATCACTAAAAATACATCTAAAAGTCCATGCCTTCAAATCATGTAAAATTATATGTTATTTTGATCAGAAAACCCTAACTAAGTCAATGGTGATGTTTTGGAGACCTATATCGATGGTATTTAGAAAAAATTGACAATTGTAGGGTTTTGAGTTCTTAATGAATGTACATAGTGCTAATATATAAACATGGCTATGATGTTAGGAGAAGTGGACCCTCATCTCATTTAAAGGTTTTAAAAAGTGGTTTTTAGGACTCTAAGGAAGAGGTATGTGCATTTACACCTTAAGTTGGGAATATTTTTGCCTTAACCTATTATTCTATAATGAGGCTTTATTAAACCCTATTTCATATACTCTTGAATCTTTTGCTATACTTGCCTCATTAATCAGTTTTGAAACATTATTCTTGGGTCTTGGTACCCCACTGCCATGCTTATTGATTCATATGATTATTCTTGTCGTGACTACTTTTTCTAGAATGTAGATTTATGTTCTATTTAATCTAAAGTAGTGGTACTTATGTAGAACCACCCACAGAGGGCATGTAAATAATCGCCTTGGGGAATGGCTTATTCTCCACATAATATTGTAGGTGACTGAGAATGTCTTATTCTCCCCTCACCTAAGGTTAGAGGTCCGGTAGGTGCATCAACCCTACTTAGTTAGGTAGACATAATTATCTTACATGCAAATCCTTTTTTATATAATTGTTAATGGCATGTCTTCTTTGGATGTAGCCTCATTCTCTTGTTATCTTTATCATATGATGATCATTGGCCTATTTTTACATGCTTTACTTTTCTTGTTATCCTAGACTAGTTTTGTGACACATACTTGTTTTTCCTTTTCCCTTTTGTTGGGTGCTTTCCCAACCACCCAGGTAGGAGCAAGGTGATGGATATGTCATGAAGAACTTAGCTTTGGCTTGAACATAGCTAATGAAGATGTTGCTTTGGAGATAATATTGTAGTAGTTTAGACTTCCCTCTATCTAGATCCTTTTTGTGTATCTTGATGTAAACCCTAAAAGGGAGAATGATGTATTCTTGTATGACCTTTATGAAAATAGAATATAGTCAGAAATTTTTATTCCACTGCTTTTTAATGGTGTTTTTTTACCAAATTTAGTAAAGGGGTGATTTCACTCTTTTACAGATAAAATGAAGGACATATTGGTTGTAGAAGTTTCAAATCAAGCTCAAGTGTTGAACGTGATGAAATCAATCCAACAATTGGCTTGCTTACCGTTGCAGCTTGTTAAGACTTGGTGATTTGGCATATGGAGATTAAAACCACATTCCTTAATATGAATATGTGGGAGGATATGTGTGTGACACAACCTGAAGGTTTTATAACTCCATAAATGCAAATAAAGTCTATAATCTAAAAAAGGGTTGAAGTGAGCATATCAAACATGGAATCTTTGACGTGACAAGAAAGTAAAATAGTTTGGCTTGAGTCAAGATAAAAGATGAAATCTGTGATTAAAAAAGATTTAGTGGGATCATGTTACAACACCAATTTTTAGGTTCATTTGGTGAGAAATGTAATTTCTCATATTAAAGATATTTGAACAAATAATAATTAATTTGTTTAGAATAAATTGATTTTGTTTACAATGGCCTTGATGATTGTTTTGTGGGCTTTATTGCCTATTAGGCCCAATAACAAGGAAAAGACAAAGGGAATTCCATTGTTAATATGAAATGGAGAAAAGAAAGATTTAGAAACCTCTGGAAGGCAAAAGAATGTAATCCAAAGTTGGATTTCGTGCCTATTGGGTTCCTTGGTTTCCAAGGAGTCCAAAGTTGCAAAGAGAAAGCAATAAGAAAAGATCAATTAAATATTTCTTGATTAAGAAAGAAATTGAAAACAATGATAAAATGTGGAAAATAAGAGAAAAGAGGTATAATTGATTTATCCTTTGCGGATTTTCATATCCAAAGGATTCCTAATGTTAAAAGGAATTCTAAGGAAAATAAAAAGAGAGAGAAAGAGTAATCCTCAAAAAGAGATATTTTACTAAAGAAATGAATAAGAAGAAAGAGAAAAGGGATAAAAGAAAAGGTAAAGGAATATCCCCTGAGATGGGATTTCGTGCCTTTAGGGTTCCTTGAGGTCCAATGAATCTATGATGATAAGATAATGGAAACTGAAGGAGGAAATATCAATTAAATAAGTCTTATTAAAGAATAACTTTCTTTTGAAGAAAAAGTCATTTTCCTTTGGAATTTGGGACTCATTTTTTAGCTTGCGTATAGATAAAGGAAAAAGGAAATTTCCCTCAAAATTAGGTTGTAGAAAGATGCACAGATTTCAGGATATGGAATTTTGAAGTTATCCTAAAGTGTGAAGGATAATGGGTTTTGATATACATGTCACATTTTGGGAAATCAGGCTCATATTTCGATCGCGTTCCTGGCCTTAGGATCAGGATCCGAGGATTCTCGTTCGTCTCCTAGCTTGGGATGGACTGGGACAGACTGTGAAAGGAAATAGCCAAGTTTCCTATTTCCCCTCCGAGTTTCTCTCTCCCTGGATGACGAGGGCTCTTAGAAACCATCGCATCAGGTTCGGATTGGGAATACAAACTCAATGAGCCTGGGTTTGTCTATCTTTAGGAAACGGTGGGAGAATCCCCTAATCTCCAAGACATCCGCCAACCACCCTTCGTGGCCATCCCTATATATACAGGATAGAATCTCACTGTGAGATCTCCCTCATGTTCTAAAGACTCTGCACGACTTCCCTCATCATTTTCCCATTCTCGAGGTGCCACCCTTCCCTCGGATTTCATCTCTGTTTTGCTTGAACCACCGCCAGAAGTGATTATTCAGGACCAGAGCAAGCGGCACATGCCCGGGGAAATTGGAGGTGGAGGCGAGTCTGACAGGACCTGTCGACGGTGGGCAGCGTGTCATTTCACGAGTGGAGAAGATGGAGCTCGAGGTCAATGTTGTTGTTGACCGCAGCGTCGACCCTGTGTTGCGCACGAGGTTCATCGCAAGGAAGAAGAAGAGAAGGGGAAAAGACCTTGCTGCCCCCGACGTTTGTGAAGGAAGGTAAGGGGCAAAACAATCTTTCATGATTTAAAATCTAAAGTAGGTGTATGGATCCTAGGCCGTTGGATCCCGCGTGGTCCAGCGGACCACGAATCGAACGACCAGGGAATTTTGATGAAATCGTAATATATTGGAAAATCCAGGAAAATGACTTTTCTTTGCAAAAACCATAGAATCTGCTAGGAAGCTCTAATGAGGAATGTTTATACATGAAAATTGATTAGAAAAATATGAGGAGTAAATTAAAAATGGTTTGGAAGCCTAAATCAGTATACTTTTGTAAAAGTGTATAATTTGGATGGGAAAAGTATTAAATTATGGTTAGAAACCCTAAATTGTTGATAAAGGATGGATTTAATCTTGCAAATGAATAAATTCGAGCATTATTAACTTTTTGAATGATATAGATGGATATTAACCTATTTTGAAAAGGTAATTGCAAGAATTAGGGTTTTAAACCTAAAATTGTAATTAATACCCTTAGAAACCCTAAGTGAGGAAAAAGGGGGAAGAAAAGATATAGTTAATCTGAAAATTAGGATTTTGTGGTCCAAACCTGATCTTAGGATCTTAATGGAAAATAAGATGAGATAATTAGGGTTTGATGGATATTTTGATAAAAGTACAGTAAAAGTGGTAAAAAGGAAGTGAACCCCTAATTATGGTCAAAACCCTAAAAAGGGCTAGTAACCCTAGGGCACGATTAGGCCTATTAGACTTGGATACCATGATCCATGATAGAGTATATTGGATGTATATTTCAGGGCCAAGTTGTGTGCTTGCTTGCTTGATTCTGGATTACTTGCTTGTTTGGATTAATTGTGCTTTCAAGACAGCTTGATAGGTATGTGGTTAATTACGATTAATCGCATTAGTTTTCCCGAAGGTTTTCTGTGGTTAATCATATTGAATGCAACTTAGCTGTTTGGATGTTCATACTTGCAAAATCATAAAGTCGCTATGGTTATCACAAATATAAATACATGTGTATTCTCGCACCTACATGCCACCCTGATGGAAGATGCCATAATAGTCAGGCCCAAGAGGGTAGACTAATGGGCACCATGAGAGGTGACCCCAGACACCAAGCTCGGGAATGAGAAGGTGGTCTATGTTGCATGACTATGGGGCACCATGAGAGGTGACCCCCAGGAACCAAGCCCGGGATTGAGAAGGTGGCCTTAAGTCAATGGCAAAAGAGAAACCGTAGAGGGGCATTCCATGGTTAGGGAAAAAGCAGTGGAGAACGACACATTGAAAATGTAAATTGGTTTGCTAATTACCCTGATTGTGATAATTAGATTGTTAGCCATATTTGTGAAAAAAAATTTGTTCCCACATACCAGCATATTCCTATATGCTGGTCGACGTTTTGTTTGTCGGCATTTTAGGTACAACAATTGAAAGAACAAACAGTAAAGTGACACATTGTGGAAATAAGAAATAAAGTGCAAGGAGGATTAGATAGAATGAATCCAGGCTATGTATAGAGTAGCTTACCAAAGTTTTAAAAAGGTATGCAAGGTTTTATTTTATACCTGTATTCAGTTTAGTTGGTAAAATTTGATAATTGTTATTGATTATTTGTCGAACCTTTGATCCTGTTAATTGAGATAATGTCTCTGACCTCTTGTCTCCCTTAATTGGGGGTTACTGGGAGGCGGGGTCGTTACAATTGGTATCTGAGCATAGGTTCCTCATTTAGTCTTTCAAAATTATTAAATTTTACCAACTTTGTAGAACCCAAGCGAATTATTAGAGGAATTTTTGAAAGATAGAGGTGTCTAGAAAAGAATCACGTCTGGGGGCTAGCAAGATTTTCCTTGGCACCGCTAGTCAGAATACGAGGACTCCGGGATTAGTGTGACTGCCTGGCCAATGTCTCAGGATTTGACTCAAAATAAGATACCTTTAGGACTCTCCCATCTTTTTCATCCCTTCTCACCTCAAATGTTGTTAAGGATTATAAGGATTAGGGTTTTCTCTCTTTTCCACACCCTCTTGAGGTATGGGTAAGGCTGATAAGTATTAAGGAATCCTCCACCAAATTAATAAAAAGTATGTAAATAAGATGTCATGGACATAAGCTTAATAGATTAAGCGTAAAGGAATAGATACATGCTTAGGTCGTATAAAATAAGTTGACATGCCCTCAAGAGAGACCTGAGGCTAGACCTTCTTGTTAGGAGGATAAGTAAAGAGAGAGTTAGTCTTGGAGGTAGAGATCTCCATTAAAAGTAGAGACCTGGCACATCCTCTGAGGATGATGTTAACCCTAACCCTAAGTGAAGGTTAGAGAGAGAGATGGCATGATGAATTAGATGCCATGATAGACCAGGTGTTTGAATGGACATGCCTTGGATGCCATATGAGCCATGAGAGGTTGGATGACTGAGTACCTTTGGCGACACAACCCTGGGAACGGTCGTGCATGTTAGAGTGAAGGATAGCTCCTTCATTGATGAGGTTAGAGAAGAACCTATGGAAACCCCATGAGCTCATATGAGCATGGCATAGTAGGCACCCAGAGTACGTCAGTGGTGTGGTAGTAGGTTGAAACCCTGGCCAGTAAGTATGATGGATGGCTTATGAAATAAGCATAAAGAGCTATGAGTAACCTCGAGCAAACGTAAGTTGAACATAGGCTTCACCCACGTAGAGGTGTGCTTATGAGCTTGATCCTTCATGAAGAGAGGACCTCTAGTAGTAAGGTTGGATGAGGAGTTAAATCTAGAGAGAGAAAGTAGGACCCAAGCAAGGAGGATGGAAGCTTAGATTCCAAGACATGAGGAATAGTGGGGAGTTGAGGATGATGTGACCTAAGTGGATGATAGTGGTTGCCTCGTGCTTGATCCCTGGAGGTTGATGATATCTTGGTTGCCTTTGGAGAAACCAAAACCTAGAGAAAAGGTGAGATTGTTGATTCATATGTGCCTAGCGTATAGGTGTTTACCTACTGAGATGAGACAAAGAGTGTCTTAGACCCTAGGGAGGTTTAAGTAACCAATTGTGAGGCCTTGTACCTTGTTGGTTGCTCTTAAGGAATATTCAACTCTAAGGTGCAGCTCAAATAAAAGGATCATGGGAGTACATGACATGCCTTGGACATGCGGGATTCATGGTTAAGAGTTTGAGCATGCAGTTAGGATACCCAAAGGTGAACCTAGGGTTCCTAGGCCGAAGAGGGGAAGTGGTGTACATGATGCTCATGATGAGGTTTTAGATTCGAGCATGGTACTTCTCATGATTAAAGGAAAGAGAAACCCCTTAAGTTTAAGGCACGTTTGATGAAGCCCCCCACAGCTAAGTTGATCTTGATCCAATGTTGAGGACGAGAACAAGTATGACCTAGCATGGTTTAGTGGGTGGTCTACTTGTGCCTTAGTGGTTGTTGGGTTAAGCATGCTCATTTGAATATAAACCCTAGGGATGTTTGTGACCTTGTTGTCAAGAGTTGTAGTTTCCTCCCATCCTGGGAGAGGAACCCTTTTGTAGGGTGTGTACCAATTTGTGGGTTTTGTGGAAACCTAAAGAGGTCTCATAGGATCATGAGAAGCTAAGTGAAAAGTACATGGTATTAGAATGAACTTGTGGACCCATAGATAATCATCTCTAAGTGCATGTGGATGTGTTACCATGGAGGTAACCGGTATGGGGCCGACCAAGGTAGGCAGGTTGCCATGACCCCTATGAAAGGATGGGAGTCAGCCATGAATGTAGAGAGAGAGAGAGATGATGAAGGCTTGGGTAAGGTTCTAAGATGAACATGTACTATGCTAGAATCCTAAGTCTATCCTAGGGCCAGGTAGGGATAAGACCGATGGAAGTAAGAGTTGCCTAAATCCCTAGTTTCACATGACCAAAGGGTCAGGAGGTAACATCTATCATTGTCTGAGGGCCATGGGTTAGGAGATTGATCACCTTCATGAACTCATGGGACCCAAAGGGATGATGAGTAGGGCACTCTCTGGATGCATGAGGGAAGAGGGATGAACCCAAAAGTGTCGGCACCCTATAGGCTCATAGGAGATGACCAAGGATTGTTTGTGGACCGAAGTAGGTTGGGAACCAGTTTTCCATGGAAGTAACTTTGATATCGAGATAATTGTGATATAGAGACATAAGTTGCACATTTCAACTTTGATTTGAAAGTGTACTGGAAATGTGGGATGTACCATCTCTACTCTTAGAACAAGAACAACTTTGTGTTTGGACGGCCGCCAAATGCTTATTTCCTCTTGTTATGGGAGTGAGAGATAGGACAGTACGCATGCCATACACCAAGGGTAAAGATGATGTGAGTTGGAACGTTTCCATGAGGAATGAGGATAGAGATGATAATGTGCCCTTGTGGAGTGAATAATGCATGGATAAGTACAAACGATAAGAGTATTAAGGTAATCATCTTGTGAGAATGTTTCATCATGAGCTATGTGGAATTTGCAAGTGATACAAAGTTGAGTGTGAAGACCAAGAGAATGAGCTCGGAGTGTTCTGATGAAGATAGACTTAGAGTTTGAGACGAGATGATAAGTGGAATACATGGAAGTGTATGTCTTCAATATTACCTAATACCTAAGGATGTGAAGTAGTAATGGATGCTTTGGTTGAGATATAGTTGCCTAGTTTGGCTAGAGACTAGAAGAGGTTGTTAGGCTAACCCTACGTTTGGAAAGAAGATAGGTTTGGCTGACCCTGAGATGCAACGATACTAATTGATCAAGTTAATGGTTGTTTGGTTAGCCAGCCTAGTTTTTGATGCAATGGAAGGATGGTGGTAAAACCTCAGATACACTTCTATAGATAGGAAGGTAATAAAACCCCGATGAGAGTGGTTTAGGGATTTTGAGGAATCGATCTTTAGGAATCATGATATACAGCAGATCATGGTTTTAAGATCACCATACACCATGATACTACAAAGATAGTAAGTGATAGTAGCACTTTGGATGCTTGATATGAAGTTGCATGTGGCATGTGGCCCTACAAGCCGGGGGTGAAGGAAGAACACCAATAACCCAGTGTTTTGACATAGAGGATAAAGGGTCCCTGAGAGAGAATGGGAGTTCACCACTATAGATGTTGTGGTAAGTCTCCCCCTTGACCAAGGAAGGTCAAGATACAATGTGGGTTATGGTAGATCTCCTTACCTAGATGACAAGAGAAAAAAAGAGTTATGTCAAGGGATAGATCGGGTTGAACTGCTTCGAGAGAGAGATGGTTCAGCTACACCATGATGCGAGTTCAAAAGTTCTTAAATAGGACCCAAAGGTTCACTTTCATGAGGTAGAAGTAGATACATGAAGAACTCGATGTCAGTACAGTTTATCACCCCATACTAATGGTCAGTATGATCCAGACTAGAGGGTCTGATGAGATCATGTGTGCTCATTCAGGGTGATACATAGAGACAGTTCTTAAGATGTGATGTTAACCACCACAGCCTTTATCGGGATGCAAGAAGTTCTATAAGAAGGTTGTGTTGGTCACCACTTCATTAAGATGATGTTGGTGAAGGAGGCCTCGTGAAGGTCAGAAAAGAACCCCAGTGTGTGCAGATGAAGTAACTTTGATCGTGCAATGGATAAGAGGGAGCCAGAGGTGACATGAATCGTGAAATGATGCAAAGCAAACTGACATGCAGTTCATTGTGGGAGAGTATGTGATGTGAAAATCCGACCCCTCTAAGCTACAATTGAAGAAGCTGAGTCCCCGATATATGGGTTCATTTGAGATGAATTGGTGGAGATGGTTGTGTTTACCCTTACCCCTCAAGATAACATGACGTATAATGAGTCCAATCTAGAGCATTATGTGAGGTACCCAAGCCATGTGATGATCCCTGAACCTATTTAGCTTTTGAGAGGTTGAAATGCCCTGAGTCACCTATGAGGGTACGATATACCAAGGTAAGAAAGAACTCAGATGGAAGAATATGAGATAATGAAGGTTCTTGGGAAGCACCATGGAAAGGGTGAAGCCACATGGGAGCCTTGATGTACATAAGAAAGGTTTATCCTTTTTTTGTGTGCCTGGTGGAATTTTGAGGACAAAATTCCTATAAGAGGGGAAGGATGTTACAACCCCAACTTTTGGGTTCATTTGGTGAGAAATGTAATTTCTCATATTAAATATATTTGAACAAATAATAATATAATTTGTTTAGAATAAATGGATTTTTTTACAATAGCCTTGATGATTGTTTTGTGGGCTTTATTGGCTATTAGGCCCAATAACAAGGAAAAGACAAAAGGAATTCCATTGTTAATATGAAATGGAGAAAAGAAAGATGTAGAAACCTCTGGAAGGCAAAAGAATGTAATCCAAAGTTGGATTTCGTGCCTATTGGGTTCCTTGGGTTCCAAGGAGTCCAAAGTTGCAAAGAGGAAGCAATAAGAAAAGAATAGATCAATTAAATATTTCTTGATTAAGAAAGAAATTGAAAACAATGATAAAATGTGAAAAATAAGAGAAAAGAGGTATAATTGATTTATCCTTGGTCGATTTTCGTATCCAAAGGAATTCTAATAAGGAAAATAAAAAGAGAGAGAAAGAGAAAGAGAAATCCTCGAAAAAATATATTTTACTAAAGAAATGAATAAGAAGAAAGAGAAAAGGGATAAAAGAAAAGGTAAAGGAATATCCCATGAGATGAGATTTCTTGCCTTTAGGGTTCCTTGAGGTCCAATGAATCCAAGATGATAAGATAATGGCAAAAGAAGGAGGAAATATAAATTAAATAAGTCTTATTAAAGAATAACTTGCATTTAAAAGAAAAATCCCTTTTCCTTTGGAATTTGGGATCCATTTTTTGGCATGCATATAGATAAAGGCAAAAGGAAATTTCCCTTAAAATTTGGTTGTAGAAAGATGCACAGATTTTAGGTTATGGAATTTTGAAGTTATCCTAAAGTGTGAAGGATAATGGGTTTTGATATACGTCACGTTTTGGGAAATCAGGCTCCTATTTCGATCACGTTCCTGGCATTAGGATCAGGATCCGAGGATTCTCGTTCGTCTCCTAGCTTGGGACGGACTGGTACAGACCGTGAAAAGAAACAGCCCAGTTGCCTATTTCCCCTTCGAGTTTTTCTCTCCCTGGATGATGAAGGCTCTTAGAAACCATCCCATTGGGTTCGGATTGGGAATTCAAACTCAATGAGCCTGGGTTTGGCTATCTTTAGGAAGCGATGGGAGAATCCCCCAATCTCCAGGACTTCTGCCAACCACCCTTGGTGGCCATCCCTATATATATAGGGTAGAATCTCACTGTGAGATCTCCCTCATGTTCTAAAGACTCCGCATGACTTCCCTCACCCTTTCCCTGCCCTTGAGGTGTTACCCTTCCCTCAGATTTCATCTCTGTTTTGCTTGAACCACTGTCGGAAGTGATTCTTCAGAACCCGAGCAAGCGGCGCATGCCCGGGGAAATTGGAGGTGGAGGCGAGTCCAACAGGACCTATCGATGGTGGGCGGCGCGTCGTTTCACGAGTGGAGAAGCTAGAGCTCGAAGTCAATGTTTTTGTTGACCGTAGCATCGACCCTGTGCTACACGCGAGGTTCATCGCAAGGAAGAAGAAGAGAAGTGGAAAAGACCTTGCTGCCCCCAACGTTTGTGAAGAAAGGTAAGGGGAAAAATAGTCTTTCATGATTTAAAATCTAAACTTTGGCACACGGATCCTAGGCCGTTGGATCCCGCATGGTCCAGCGGACCACGGATCGAACGACCAGGGAATTTTGATGAAATCGTAATATATTGGAAAATCCAGGAAAATGACTTTTCTATGCAAAAATCATAGAATCTGCTAGGAAGCTCTAATGAGGAAAGTTTATACATGAAAATTGATCAGAAAAATACGAGGAGTAAATTAAAAATGGTTTGGAAGCCTAAATCAGTATACTTTTGTAAAAGTGTATAATTGGATGGGAAAAGTATTAAATTATGGTTAGAAACCCTAAATTGTTGATAAAGGATGGATTTAATCTTGCAAATGAATAAATTCGAGAATTATTAACTTGTTTAATGATATAGATGGATATTAACCTATTTTGAAAAGGTAATTTCAAGAATTAGGGTTTTAAACCTAATACTATACTTAATACCCCTAGAAACCCTAAGTGAGGAAAAAGGGGGAAGAAAAGATATAGTTAATCTGAAAATGAGGATTTTGTGGTCCAAACCTGATCTTAGGATCTTAATGGAAAATAAGATGAGATAATTAGGGTTTGATGGATATTTTGATAAAAGTAAAGTAAAAGTGGTAAAAAGGAAGTGAAACCCTAATTATGGTCAAAACCCTAAAAAGGGCTAGTAACCCTAGGGCACGATTAGGCCTATTAGACTTGGATACCATGATCCATGATAGAGAATATTGGATGTATATTTCAGGGCCAAGTTGTGTGCTCACTTGCTTGATTCTAGATTACTTGCTTGTTTGGATTAATTTTACTCTCAAGATAGCTTGACAGGTATGTGGTTAATTACGATTAATTGCATTAGTTTTCCCGACAGTTTTCCGGATGGTTAATCGTATTGAATGCAACTTAGCTATTTGGATGTTCATACTTGCAAAATCATAAAGTCACTATGGTTATCACAAATATAAATACATGTGTATTCTCGCACCTACATGCCACCCTGATGGAAGATGCCATAAAGGTCAGGCCCAAGAGGGTAGACCAATGGGCACCACGAGAGGTAACCCCAGACACCAAGCTCGGGAATGAGAAGGTGGTCTATGTTGCATGAATATGGGGAACCATGAGAGGTGACCCCCCAGCACCAAGCTTGGGATTGAGAAGGTGGCCTTAAGTCAATGGCAAAAGAGAAACCATAGAGGGGTATTCCAGGGTTAGGGCAAAATAGGTGGAGAATGACACATTGAACATGTAAATTGGTTTTCTAATTACCCTGATTGTGATAATTAGATTATTAGCCATATTTGTGAAATTTTGGTTGTTCCCACATACCAACATATTCCTATATGCTGGCCGATGTTTTGTTTGTCGGCATTTTAGGTACAACAATTGAAAGAACAAACAATAAAGTGTCACATTGTAGAAATAAGAAATAAAGTGCAAGGAGGATTAGATAGAATGAATCCACGCTATGTATAGAGTAGCTTACCAAAGTTTTAAAAAGGTATGCAAGGTTTTATTATATACCTGTATTCAGTTTAGTTGGTAAAATTTGATAATTGTTATTGATTATTTGTCGAACTTTGATCCTGTTAATTGAGATAATGTCTCTGACCTCTTGGTCTCCCTTAATTGGGGGTTACCATGAGGCGGGGTCGTTATAGATCATATATGAATATTCCACATATTGATGAGGAATAACATCCTAATACTATGAGTATTGTGATCTGGCATGAAAAAGACCTTCAATAATGAAGGATTAGGTGAAACATCTGATGTGATAGGGTTGAATATCTATATAGATAGTTCTTGAAAGTTTCATAACCCAAGTTAATAAATATTGGCTAATGTTGAAAGAGTTCAACATGAAGGATTTAGTGGGAGAGAATCTATCCATGGAGATGGGAAGATTCCACATGCACCAACATTTGGATTGATCATGTATGCCATATAATGTAATCATCCCATATGTCTTGTATGTAGGACATGGCAAGATGTGCTAGATTCCAATAAGGGTCATTGGAAAATTTCATAAAAATATACATTAGTATTTGTTAAAGTGATTAAGGATAAGTTTCTAGCTAATAGCAACAAGGAAGAATTTAGTCTACAAAGATACACTAATGCAAGCTTCTGAAATAATATAAAATGATTGCAATATAAAATATGTCTAATGAGAAAAGAATTGTGAGTTGGAAAGAGTTCTAAAATATAAGACATTAATTTAAAGAAGCCATATGTCCTATTATTATGAACACAAGAGAGTATATACAATGAATCTAGAAGTTCATATGGTAAACTTATAGATGTTCCAACCATTGATGACATAGTAGAAATACTATGGAAACAATGGAGATATTGATTATGAAGGGACATCTGAGATCATACTACAACAATTTCTTCTCATAAAAAATGTCATACACCGAAGGGAATTGAAACATGTAATACAATGACTATAGAAAAGTGTTTCTGACTTGGTGGATTAGCACTTGTGCAATGGATTTGTGGGGGACATGTTTAGATCACTGAGAATGAGATTCGTTAGTGATTGGTTCTAAGTGCAAGTGGGAGTCTATTGGTAAAGTATGCTCGTAGAGCCAATCATATGATGATAGACATGGCATATAATGGATTTGAGTAATAATAAATAATAAAGGTAATCTTCCAATTCATTCAGTTTCACTCAGTTATGAGATAATTTGGAGACACATTGAATGTCTAAAGAATAACATTATTCAATGACGTATGTAATTATATGACTTGGAAGAATGAGATCATACAGATGCTAAGAGTACGTACATTCTTGTTCATGTCCTTAGTCGGTTGTTACTATGGAAGATAGATAGACACCAGCAACACTAAAGACTATAGGGGTGGGTTGTTTGATGACAAAGTCTCATTAGTCATGATATGGTATATCAAACCAAACACAAATACTTGTTATAGAATAGAGTAGCGGATAGACCCACCTTGAGAGTGACACATGAAAATCATCATTGGTGGTAATAGTCATCTCTCATAGTGAAGGTGGTGATTGTGATTCTTAGACTTGAAACCACTACACGCATCACATGTCATTCGGTACACTTTGATATCATCAAATACAGTCTTGAAATAAGGGTTATTATAAAGGTATTGATTGAGTGACTGTGACACCTGGGGACTAATTATGAGTGATAGAGATGGGATTTGTCCCTCCTATAGGAGTCTGGTATCCTAGCCACTTGATAAGAAAGACAAAGAAATGCATGTGCATGCACATGTGAATCAATATATGATATTGAGGTCACATTTATTGTCAGACAGTCTTCTCTTGATTCAAGGATCATGGATTGAACATTGAAAGGGTGACGTTTCCATGCTTGGAGTTCATTACAGATATTAGAGACAAAGGAATTATACAATTATTGTAACACATTATCACAAATTATAGGTTGAAGTTGTTCTCCAACTTTCCATTCACTTGGGTAGCATTGATGTACGACAAGGCACTGCTCTTTGCTTGCGATGTCATAAGCTAGTTATGGACATTCACTGCTGTAACGACCCCGCCTCCCGGTAACCCCCAATTAAGGGAGACCAAGATATCAGAGACGTTATCCCAATTAACCGGATCAATGGTTCGACAAGTAATCAATAATAATTACTAAATTCTACCAAAACTATACTGAAAAGCTAGAATAAAAATAAAACTTTGCATACCTTTTTTAATCTTGGATTTCTAAACTATTATCCACAACAATATTCTATTCTAACTAATCCTCCTTGCAATTTAATTCATATCTTCTCATTGTATCAATTTATTGTTTGTCCTTTTCCATTTCGTACCTAAAACGTCGACAAACAAAACATCGGTCAGCATAAATGAATATGTCGGTATGTGGGGGAAACAATAATCATTCAAATAACTATAACAGCATATTGCAAGCAATTATGGTTTAGCAAGCAAACTTTACACTTTAAACATAACTACTCAATCCATGCATACCCTAACATCTGCGTTGTCCCTGCAGTGGACATGGATGATACCTCTCATATGGTAGATCCCAACTGACCCCCATGATCCTACCTAACAGGTAGATCAATACCTAGGGTCGAAGAGTTGCATGGCACTACCCATAGGTATCCCAATCACTAACTCATGATATGCTAAAGAGTCGCATGCCACTACCCATAGGTATCCCAATCCCTAACTCATGATAACCTGATGGTCCTACCTAACAGGTAGACCATGTACTAGGTCATCCTTTTCATCATTAGCAAAGCCACAGAGGAGGACTAGGATCTGAGCTGGTTAGGTGTACATATGTCGAGTGATAATCATAGTCATTTTATAGTTGCATGAAATATAAGTCATCCAAGCAGTTATTTTCAGGCAACCGATAAAACATTTGGGAATCACCGTAAAACTAAATTGATTAACCATAAGCGTAACCACATACCTGATCCAGAGCAACTTGATGTCCCAGTGATAATATTCAAGAATCAATCAAACAAGCAATCACAATACCCTAAAATTAATGCATAACATCCAAGTGTCATTGTTTTGTCTAAAACATTCTCAAGATCGGCTTGTATTCCACCTTAGAATTTCTAGGCCAACTTTAGGGTTTTATTAGGGTTTTAGCCTCCATAGTGCTTTTATCATGTTTAATGCTCTTTTAGTTCACAAACCCTAATTTCAACATCATAGGCACAATTGGAAGTGTAATATATCTTTTTTACACTAAAACTACCATCTTTATCCTTTTAAGTCATGTCAAGATCATTAGGACCAATTATCATCTTTGGTTTCTTTCTAATTGACAACTCAATAAAGAACTATAGTTCAAAACTTCAAAGGAACCCTAATAACTATGTTTCACATCTTCTGGGTTAGAAAACCCTAAATTCTTATTAATTCCACTTTTATCCACTAGAAAACCCTAATTATCATATTAAGGGTATTTATCCACAATTAGAAACTTTCATACTCGAAATAGCTTAGAATCATCATATCTCAGCTTTATTCATAGATTCGAACAATTAAAGCCACTAAGATTCATAATTACCAAAATTAGGGTTTCAAGGCCCATTAAAGCATATTCATGTACATGGAACCCTACATTAATCAAACAATGCATAAAGATCATCCTTTTAGATCTAATGTGTCCTTTTTATAATCAATAGGTTAATATCAACTTTAAAAATCCATATAACCCTTCCCAATTCATTGATCATCAAAGATTAGGGTTTTTCATTAGTTAAAACATTAAAGATAGCATCTTTACATACTTTTTGAATTGCAAGAAGAATTAAGCTTCAAATTTAATTTCTTTGTGTTCCTCTCATTCTGAGGATCAATTTTCATATATTGACTTTATTCATCGGAGCTTCCTATCAAAAGTTAAGATTTTTTTGCAAGAAAAGTCATTTTCCTGATTTATCCGTTAATTCTAGAAAATCAGTGGTCGCTCGATCCATGGTCCCCCGGACCACGCAGGATCCAACGGCCTAGGATCCATGCGCCTAACTTTCGATCAAACTAAGGAATTGGGCGAGAATTTGCTTACCTGGTTAAAGCGAGCGTGAGGGCAAAGGGGTCTTTTACCCCTTGGTCTTCTTCTACCTCGGGTTGGCTCGCGAGCAGCCTAGCCGAGTCAACCATGGTGTGTTGACTCTGTGATCCTGTCCTCCCAACTGAACTGAGAAAGAATAGACACCTCTGCTCTTCTCCTCCAGAATCAGAGCACCTCTCAATTGCTCGAGTGGCAGCCAGAGCAGGTGGGGTGAGGTCGGGGTGCCTCTGGTGCGGCGGCGGCCTGGGTGGTGATGAAGATTAAGACCAAAGAGAAAATTGACTTGGGGAATACGCTCACAGGGGCCGGCTAAATCTTTGGGGACATCTTGTGGTTTCGTAGGAGGTCTAGAATTCCATATATATACTCTCCCATGGAGGAGGGTTTAGCTCTAGGTTGGGAACTTGGGTGAATCCTCTAGAGTCATTAAAACACTAGCAAACCATGCATTATCCTACTCAGAAACTTCTCCCGAATCTACCTATGCCCTTTCCTTTCTCGTTCATGCTCTGGCTTGTGAGGAATTTGAGATCAAAGATCTCATTTCCTCCTACCACTTTCCTTCTGTGATTACAACTAAATGATGCACCTGCGTCATTGGATCTTAGATCCAAGGGTTGCCTTCGTGTGCCCTTTCTTTATTTTTCTGGAAAATATAATATATATGACATTTAATGAAATCCTACTACTTTAGGGGTATTTCTAAAATTTATAACTAATTATTCCTTTATCCGTTTTCAACCAAAATTTAGGGAAAACTTTAGATTTGCATTATCTTCCTTTATTCTGATTTTGAGCCTTAAACTCGAAAGGAAGGATGTATTTTCTTCATATGCAAGTAAATGTTCAATAAAACTCATTTTAGCATATTTTTCTCTCTAATAATATTTTATTTTCTTAATTTTGATTTCTTTTCCCATTAGAAATCATGTGAACATGAAATCTTTTCCAAGATGGATCTATTATCCACATATTTATTGTTATATTATCATTATCTCACATTTCTTCTAAATAAAACAATATTTAATTAATCTTTTCTCTTTCTTGTTGGATTATCTTTGCAACTTGGACTCCTTGGAACCCAAGGAACCCAAAAGGAACGAAATCCACCTTTGGGGAATGTTTCTTTGCCTTCTAGAGGATTCTACATCTTTCTTTTCTCCATTTCTTAATTATTCATTTACTAATTGGATTTCTTTTTTCTCTTCCTTGTTAATGTGTCCAATAGCCAATGAGGCCCACAAAGAAACCAACAAGGCTATTATAAATGAAATTCATACAATCCAATCATATCACATCATTACTTGTGCATATATCTTTATTAAGAGAAATTGCATTTCTCACCAAGAGAACCTAAAATTGGGGTTGTAACATCCTTCCCCTCTTATAGGAATTTTGCCCTCAAAATTCCATCAAACATACAAACAAGCAGGATAAGACTTCCTCATGTCCATCATGGATCCTACATTGCTTTACCCTCTCCATGGTGCTTCCAAAGAACCTTCATCATCTCATATTCTTTACTCCTGAGCTCTCTCTCACCTTGGTATCTCGTACCCTTATAGGTGACTCAGGGTAAGTTAGCCTCCCTTGGGAGCTCACTAGGTTCATTGCTCATCCCATGGCTCGGGTACCACACATAGTTCTCTAGATCGGACTCGTGGAACACATCATACATCACGTTATCCTGAGGGGTAAGGCTAAACATAACCCTCTCCACCAATCCATCCCAAATGGACCCATGTATCATGGACTCATCTTTCTCGGCTATAGCTCAGAGGGGTCAGATTTTCATATCACATATTCTCCCATAGTGAACTGCATGTCAGTCTACTTTGTATCAGCTCACGACTCATGTCGCCCCTGGGCCTTCTCAGCCATCGCATGATCAAAGCAACTTCATATGCATACAATGTGGCCTTTCTGACCTTCACAAGGTCTTTCCACCGACATCATCTTCATGAAGCGGTGACCGACACAACCTCCCTTACATAGCTTCTTACATCCCGATAAAGGCTATGGTGGTAACATCACATCTTTCATAGGACAAAATTGTCTCCATGTATCACCCTAGATGAGCACACATTCTCTCATCAGACCCTCTAGTATGGATCATACTAACCATTAGTTAGGGGTGATAAATTATACTAATATCGAGTTCTACATGTATCTACTTCCACCGCATGGAAGTGAATCTTTATATCATACTCAAGAACCTTTGAACTTGCATCATGGTGTAGTTGATCCATTTCTCTCTCTTATATGTAGTTCAACCAGATCTGTCCCTTGACAGTACTCTCTCTTTCTCTTAGATCATGTCGTCTAGGTAAGGTGATCTACCATAACCCATATTTCATCCTGACCTTCCTCGATCCAGGGAGACTTACCACAACATCCATAGTGATGAACTCTCATTCCCCCTTGGGGACTCTTTATCCTCTATACCTACTCACTGGGTTATTGGTGTTCGTCCTTCACCTCTTGTCATGCATGGCGACATGCCACATGCAACTTGATCTTAGGCATCCAAAGTACTACTACCACTTACTATCTTGATAGTATCACGGTTTATGGTGAACATAAAATCATGATCTCCTGTATGTCATGATTCCTCAAGGTTGATTGCTCAGAAACCCTAAAACACTCTAGTTGTGAGTTTCATCACCTTCTTTTCTAGAGAAGTGAATCTGAGGTTCTACAACCATCCTTCTATCACAACAAGCCCTAGGCTGGCTAACCAAGCAACCACTAACTTGATCAATGGATCTCGTTACATCTGAGTGTTAGCCAAACATATATCACAACTTAGGGTTCACCTAACCACCTCTTCCAGCCTTTCCACTAGCTAAACTAGATAGTTGCCTCTCAATAAGAGCATCCATTACCACCTCACATCCTTATGTGTTAGGTAATGTTGGAGACATACACCTCCATGTATTCCACTTATCATTTCATCTTAGACTTTAGGTCTATCTTTATCAGGAAAACTAAGAGATCATCCTCTTGGTTCAGAGATCATCCTCTTGGTTATTGAACTCAACCTTGTATAACTCATAAATCCCACATAGCTCATGATAAGAACATCCTCATAAGATGACTACCTTAGTTCTCTTGGTGTTTGTAAACCATCCACACATCATACACTCCACAAGGGTACGCTATTATCTCTATTCCTTTACATTATAGCAATGTTTCCACTCACATAATCTTTATCCTTGGTGCATGGCATGCATATTGCCCTATCTCTCACCCTCATAATGAGAGGAAATAAGCATTTGGCTACAGTCCAAATACAGAGTTCTTCCCATTCTAAGAGTAGAGATGGTGCATCCCACATTGCCAGTACACCTTCAAATCTAACTTGAAACGTGCATCACATGTCTCTACATCATGAACATCTCTATATCAAGGTTACTTCCATGGAAAACTGGTCTCAAACCCACTTGGGTCATCATATCATCCTTGGTCATCTCCTCTAGGTCTATAGGGTGTTGGCACTTTTGGGGTCATCCCTCTTCCCTTATGCATCAAACAGTGTCCTCCTCATTTTCCCTTGGGGTCCCATGAGTTCATGAAGGTGATCAATCTCCTAACCCATGGCCCTCAAACAATGATAGTTGTTACCTCCCGACCTTATGGTCATGTGCAACTAGGGAAATAGGCAACTCCTACTCCCATCAGTCTTATCCCTACCTGACCCTAAGTTAGACTTAGGATTCTAACATAGTACATATCCAACTTGAAAACTTACCCCACATCATCTCTCTTGGCATTCGTGGTCTGACTTACATCCTTTCATAGGGATCATGGTGACCTACCTACCTTCGTTAGGCCCCATACTGGTTACCTCTATGGTAACACATCCACATGCACTTAGTGATGGTTATCTATGGGTCTACAGGTTCATTCTCATACTATGTCCTCTCCACTTAGCTTCTCAAGATCCTATGAGACCTCTTTGGGTTACCTCAACCCAACAAAAGCTGATCCATACCCTACAGAAGGGTCCCTCTCCCAAGATGGGAGGAAACTACATATTGATAGCAACAAAGGTCACATATGTCCCTACGTCCAGGGTTTACATTCACATGAGCATGTTTAACCCTAGCAAGCTACTAAGGCACGTAGCTAACAAGTAGACCACTTACTAAACCATGCTAGGTCTCCATGATAGGTCCTACTTATTCTCATTCCTCAACATTGGACCATCATCATACATACATATGTATTCACCTATATGTGAGAGGTTCATAAAACATACACCTTAATCCAATGGTTTTCCCCATTTCCTCAAAACATGAGGAGTGCCATTCTCGAATCTATAAAAACTCAAATATACGTGTGAGTATCAGGTGCACTAGGAACTACTACTTCCCCTCTTATAGGTCTAGGAACCCTAGGTTCACCTTTTATGCAACAGCTGTCCAACTGCATGCTCAACTTTCTAACAACGAACCAAGTATGTATGAGGTGCATCATGCACGTCCTATTATCCTTCCAGTTGAACAACATCTCAGAGTCGAGTCCTCCTCAAGCACAATCAACTAGGTATAAGACCTCACAACTTGTTACTAAACCTCCTCAGGGTCTAAGGAACTCTTCTTCCTATCCCTAGAAGGTAAGCACCTATATCATATGCACATATGTACCAACAGCCTCATCCTTATTCTAGGGTTTGATTTCTCTAAAGGCAACCCAGATGCTGCAAGCCTCCATGGATCATGCAAGAGGCAACCACAACCATCCACATAGGTCATCCATTATAGGTAAAACATACTCAACTCCTCATTGTTCCTCATATCTTGGAGTTTAATCTTCCCACCTTCTTGCTTGGGTCTTGCTCTCTCTCTCTAGAGATAACCCTACAACAACCTCACTACTATAGGTTCTCTCTCTAAGATGGATCAAGCTCACATTCATACCCCTATATGGGTGAAACCTACGTTTGCTCAAGATTATCCATAGCTCTTCATGCTTATCTCATAAGCTATCCAACATGCCCTTCAAGCTTGTGTTTTATCCTACTGCCATCACTACTAACGTACTATGGGTGCATATTATGCCATGCTCATATAAGCCCATAGGGTTTCTATATGGTCATCACTAACCTCATCAATGAAGGAATTATCCTTCACACTAACATGCATGACCCTTCCCAGGGTTGGGTCATCCAAAAGGCACTAAGTCAACCAACCTCACATAACTCATACTTCTCATAGGTATCCAAAACCAAAAGCATGTCAACCCACGCACATGGTTGACCATGACATCTAACTCATCATGCCATCTCTCTTTAACCACCACTTAGGGTTAGGGTTAGCACCATCCTCAGAGGATGTGTCAGGTCTCTACCTTAAAGGGAGATCTCTGCTCCAAGACCAACTCTCTACTCATCCTCCTGACAAGAGGGTCTAACCTCAAGTCTCTCAGGACCTGGCTGAATGCCAATGATTATATTTCGGCCTACATCTGTGGCATCATGGTTGCTCTCAAGATTGTGGACGATAAGAACCTCTCTATTTCTTCTATTGAGATTGATGACCCTCATGTGATGAAGATCCTTTGGCAGAATGATCTTGGCCCTTGGCACATTTCTCATATCACCAGAGAGATTCGGGAGTTGCTTGTTTCTGAGGCCATTTCTGGTTCCTTGGTCCCGAAGATTCTTAACTCTATCCCTCGCGAGCTGGGGTTGTGGGGTGCTCAGTTCGAGCATTCATACATCGTTTCTGATCCTTCTTCTCTTCCCATGCGGATAAGAGGCATGAACATCTTAGAGAGAAATGACACCCCATATATCTTCTTTAGATGGGAGCATAGCTAGTCTTTCTTGTTCTTTTGTGGGTTACCCGTGCTTGGTCACCTTCTAGCTTTGTTTCTTTTTCTTGAAGGTTGTCTACCTGCTTAGTAAGCAGGAGTTGTAAACTTTTTGTTCGTTTTTAGCCCACAATGAGAGGAGTGGGATGAATAGAAGATCCTCTGGCTTAAATATATAAAAAAAAAAAACCTCAAGTCTCTCCTGAGGGCATGACAACACATGTCATACGACCTAAGCAAGCAACTAATCTTTAGATTACACTTAAACTATTAAGCTTATGTCCATGACATCTTGTTTACATGCTTTTCATTAATTTGGTGGAGGATTCTTTAACCTTATCATACATACCCTATCCTCAAGAGGGTGAGGAAGAGAGAGAAAACCCTAAACCTAAGAATCTTAATTGAATTAGGGTTGAGAAGGGACGAAAATAGATGAGAGAGTCCTAAAGGTATCTTATTTTGAGTCAGATCCTAAGACATTGGCCAGGTAGTCACACAGATCTGGGAGTCCTTGTATTCCAACTAGCAGTGTAGAGGAAAATATTGCCAGCCCCCAGACGTGATCCTTTTCTAGACACCTTTGTCCTTCAGAAAATCCTCTAATAACTCCCTCAGTTCTATGGAATTTGTAAAATTTAATAATTACTAAGGATTAAATGAGGAACCAATGCTCTGATACCAAATGTAACGACCCCACCTCCTGATAACCCCCAATTAAGGGAGACCAAGAGGTCAGAGTTGTTATTCCAATTAACCGAATCAATGGTTTGACAAGTAATCAATAATAATGACTAAATTCTACCAAAACTATATTGAAAAAATGGAATAAAATAAAACTTTGCAGGCCTTTTTTTTTAAATCTTGGATTTCTAAACTGCTATCCACAACAACAGTATATTGTAACTAATCCTCCTTGCACTTTAATTCATATCTTCACATTGTATCAATTTATAGTTTGTCCTTTTCCATTTTGTACCAAAAACGCCGACAAACAAAATGTTGGTCAGCATAAATGAATATGCCGGTATGTGGGGGAAACAATAATCGTTCAATTAACTATAACAACATATTGCAAGCAATTATGGTTTAGCAAGCAAACTTTACACTTTAAACATAACTACTCAATCCATACATACCCTAACCTTTGCGCTGTCCCTATAGTGGACATGGATGATCCCTCTCATATGGTAGATCCCAAATGACCCCCATGATCCTACCTAATAGGTAGATCAATACCGAGGGTTGAAGAGTCACATGGAACTATCCATAGGTAGCCCAATCACTAACTCATGATATGCTAAAGAGTCGCATGGCACTACCCATAGGTAGCCCAATACCGAACTCTTGATATGCTAAAGAGTTGCATGGCACTACCCATAGGTAGCCCAATCCCTGACTCATGATAACCTGATGGTCCTACCTAATAGGTAGACCATGTACTAGGTCATCCTTTTCATCATTAGCAAAGACACAGAGGAGGACTAGGATCTGAGCTAGTTAGGTGTACATATTTCTGGTGATAATCATAGTCACTTTATAGTTGCATGAAATAAAAGTCATCCATGCAGTTATTTTAAGGCAACCGATAAAATATCTGAGAATCACCGTGAAACTAAAGCAATTAACCATAAGCATAACCACATACCTGATCCAGAGCAACTTGATGTCCTAGCGATAATATTCAAGAATCAATCAAACAAACAATCACAATACCCTAAAATTAATGTATAACATCCAACTGTCATTATTTTATCCAAAACATTCTGAAGATTGACTTGGATTCCACCTTAGGATTTCTAGGCCAACTTTAGGGTTTTATTAGGGTTTTAGCCTCCATAATGCTTTTATCACATTTAATTTTAGTTCACAAACCCTAATTTCAACATCATAGGAACAATTGAAAGTGTAATATATCTCTTTTACACTAAAACTACCATCTTTATCCTTTTAAGTCATGTCAAGATCATTAGGCCCAATTATCATTGGTGGTTTCTTTCGAATTGACAACTCAATAAAGAATTATAGTTTAAAACTTCAAAGGAACCCTAATTACTATGTTTCACATCTTCTGGGTTAGCAAACCCTAAATTCACATTAATTCCACTTTTATCCACTAGAAAACACTAATTATCATATTAAGAGTATTTATCCACAATTAGAAACTTTCATACTCGAAATATCTTAGAATCATCATATCTCAGCTTTATTCATAGATTCGAACAATTAAAGCCACTAAGCGTCATAATTACCAAAATTAGGGTTTCGAGGCCCATTAAAGTGTATTCATGTACATGGAACCCTACATTAATCAAACAATGCATAAAGATCATCCTTTTGGATCTAATGTGTCCTTTTTATAATCAGCATGTTAATATCAACTTTAAACATCCATATAACCCTTCCCGATTAATTGATCATCAAAGATTAGGGTTTTTCATTAGTTAAACCATTAAAGATGGCATCTTTACATACTTTTTGAATTGCAATCAGAATTAAGCTTCAAATATAATTTCCTTGTGTTCCTCTCGTTCTGAGAATCAATTATCATATATTGACTTTATTCATCAGAGCTTCCTATCAAAAGTTATGATTTTTTTGCAAGAAAAGTCATTTTCCTGATTTATCCATTAATTCTAGAAAATCAGTGGCCGCTCGATCCATGGTCCCTCGGACCACGCAGGATCCAACGGCCTAAGATTCACGTGCCTAGCTTTTGATCAAACTAAGGAATTGGGCGAGAATGCCCTTACTTGGTTAAAGTGAGAGTGAGGGCAAAGGGGACTTTTACCCCTTGGTCTTCTTCTACCTCGGGTTGGCTCACAAGCAGCCCAGCCGAGTCAACCATGGTGTTGACTCTATGATCATGTCCTCTCGACTGAACTGAGAAAGAAAAGACACCTCCGCCCTTCTCTGCCGGACTCGGAGAACCTCTCAATTGCTCAGGTGGTGGTCAGAGCAGGTGGGGTGAGGTTGGGATGCCTCTGGTGCGGAGGCGGCCTGGGTGGTGATGAAGATTAAGACCAAAGAGAAAATTGACTTGGGGAATATGCTCACAGGGGCTGGCTAAAGCTTTGGGGACATCTTGTGGTTTCGCAGGAGGTCTAGAATTCCATATATATACTCTCCCATGGCGGCGGGATTAGCTCTAGGCTGGGAACTTGGGTGAATCCTCTAGAGACGTTAAAACCCTAGAAAACCATGCATTATCCTGCTCAGAAACTTCTCCTGAATCTACCTATGCCCTTTCCTTTCTCATTCATTCTCTGGCTTACGAGGAATTTGAGATCAAAGATCTCATTTCCTCCTGCCACTTTCCTTCTACGATTACAACTAAATGATGCATGCGCGTCGTTGGATCTTAGATCCAAGGGCTGCCTTCGTGCGCCCTTTCTTTATTTTTCTGGAAAAGATAATATATATGACATTTAATGAAATCCTACTACTTTAGGGATATTTCCAAAATTTATAACTCATTATTCCTTTATTCGTTTTCAACCAAAATTTAGGGAAAACTTTATATTTGCATTATCTTCCTTTATTCCAATTTTGATCCTTAAACTCAAAAGGAAGGATGCATTTTCTTCATATGCAAGTAAATGTTCAATAAAACTCATTTAAGCATATTTTTCTCTCTCGTAATATTTTATTTTCTTAATTTTGATTTCTTTTCCCATTAGAAACTATGTGAACATGAAATCTTTTCCAAGATGAATCTATTATCCATATATCCACATATTTCTTGTAATATTATCATTATCTCACATTTCTTCTAAATAAAGCAATATTTAATTAATCTTTTCTCTTTCTTGTTGCATTATCTTTGCAACTTGGACTCCTTGGAACCCAAGGAATGCAAAAGGCACAAAATCCACCTTTGGGGAATATTCCTTTGCCTTCTAGAGGATTCTACATCTTTCTTTTCTCCATTTATTAATTATTCATTTACTAATTGGATTTCCTTTTTCTCTTCCTTGTTATTTGGCCCAATAGCCAATGAGGCCCACAAAAGAAACCAACAAGGCTATTATAAACGAAATTCATACAATCCAATCAAATCACATCATTACTTGTTCATATATCTTTATTAAGAGAAATTGCATTTCTCACCAAGAGAACCCAAAATTGGGGTTGCAACAACTGCCAACGTGATATGGGACCTATAGGGTCACACACATAGGAACTCATCTAGAAGAGGAGATTAATCATGAATGATGACTGGATTGATTACTAAAGTGTTTTGGTACTCAATTCGTGCAACAAATTAGCTAAATGGACTGCCACACGATCATGTGACCCAGTGAGATGGCCATTTAGTGTTAGATTGATTGGAACTGAATTGACTGAAGTTCTGCACAAATTAGGCATGAACCAATCATCTCACTGGGTGAACCAATTGGATCAAGCTAAGTGAGATGACTAGTGAACCGATTAGCCCGACCGAGTCAGCGAAAGGTTCTAGTGACTTTCCCAAAATTTGTGAGAAAGATTACTCATTTTGCTTGTTCAATTTGATTGGTAGAAGAATTAATGTTTGCATTAATTGGAAATGATTTTTTGAAATTCATGTGCAATTAGGAAACACATGAAATGACCAGTTCAGTCTATGAAATGGCTGGTTCGAGTTGAGAACTGATCGGCTCGCATGTGAGACCAGACAAAATGGCCATTTTGAGTTTTCTAGGTTGTGAAAATTCATGATCTTCTGGCCCCTTCCACTCTCACTTCAATTTGGAACCCTAAACCTAACCCCACCTATAAATAGAAGGATATTGGGTGCTTCCTAACACACACAATTGAGAATTAGTTGCTCTAACAATTGTTGTCCTCTCTTATTGTGGTAATTAAGAGAGCCCAAGCAAGTCCTACCTGACTAGGGAGGATATCAAGGGAGAGAACAACTGGGGATCATTGTTGTGGGAGAGCAAGTTGGGGACTAGTACGCCAACAGGAGATACAACTCCTTCATGTCTGTTCTAGTTGAACGTAATGAGTTCTAGTTGGTCTATGTGGACTACTCTAGAGGTATAAGTCCTTTGGATATTATTAGGAGGGCAACGCCAGCCTACAGTCTGTGGCGAGACCATAGGAGCCACTGCAGAAGCTATCCCATCCTCTATTTTTGGTGAAGACAAGGAGCTGCACAGACACCGTCCAAGAGCAACAAGAATATAGTTGCACTATAATGAGTTCTTATTGCTAGACTTGTTATAGGGTCAGGTATAAACTCGTTAAACCATCTTTCCTATTTCATAATATTTGACACGATCCTGCTATTATGGGGAATACAAATAGATGCAATTTTTATTTCTACTACCTCACTCTGATCCGATATTACCCAACACTATGTTGGCTGCTCAATATTTTGTATGGATTCATCCCATTCGTACAAAGCCTAAGAATTAGATTACAGACTCCTTCACCAAATTTAGGGTCGAATAAATCAATCTACTTCCATTGTGTGGAATCATATGCATGTCATTAGATCCCATCATTACATTTCTTTACCTCTTCATTCTATCTTAAATTCTCTGCATCCATGGTATTGGATAACAAGCATTGAAATCATGGTATTATAGGTAGATACCACATCACCTTGGTAGGAGAGACAGTTTTGGACTTCCCCAAAGTCGTCATTTTATACCTTGACGCCCCACATTTTTGACAATATTTCATATCAACATAGTACTTTTGAAATAACATACAATCATTTGGGAAGTATGTATCTTTTTAGGCTTCATTCCCATTGGGCACACCATTTTCTTTAATTTGTATGTTGAGATTGGAAGCCTGTTTCATTCAGGAAGAATATTTTTCAACAAAGACAACAATGACGTGAAGCTTTTGTCACTCTATCTATTGTTAGCCTTTAGATTAAAAAATCTCAACACAACACTCAACTTTGTAAACTTAGTAAAATCTAAGTATAACAATTTCTCAACATCAGGCATAATGTTTCTAAATATGGAAGGTGGGTCAGTGTGCTCTACCCTAAAACTATCTAGCATTGTATCAACCATGTCTATCGGAATCGAGTCATTCACATATATATCATCGATGAAAATTTCTTCTTCAAGACAAATACTGCTATCTCCATCTACTAATCTCATAGTAGGAATCTCTCCAACGAGTACCATTATGTATATCCCTGTACAATGCCATTGCACATGACATGACTTTTGATTTCTTCAACAATGTCGACTTTCAAGTTGTTGCTGAAATTCTTACATGGACAATAGAACCTATCTTCAGGCAGTTTTATGTTCCTCTGCAAATCTTATAAACTGATCAAGACTAATAATAAATTCCAGGGTGCAGTGGTTTGGAATGGACATCCACGATCTATTTATTCTACGATCAAATAGAAAACACGTGATTGAAATTTAGGGTTTTCATGATTAGGGTTTAGGGTTTACATGATTAGGGATTAGGGTTAAGGGTTTACAGATGAGGGTTTATCATTTAGGGTTTAGGGATAACAATTTATAGATTAGGTTTTATGTTTTACAGGTTAGGAGTTAGGGTTTAAGGTTTGCAAATTAGGGTTAAAATTTTAGTAATGAATGCATGTACCACCTATCCCATTCTTGAACACCTAATCTCACTAGTAAAAGTGTATAATGTGTGATTGGTTTTCTAGAAAATTTTGACAGCATGTACCCTTAGTTCTCCAAGTACATCGATATATATAGGAAAATATCCACCTACATATGTACTTAGAGAACAAATGGGGAAGTGCTGACGAAACATCCTGAAAACTGAATACACATTACTTACATCTTAAGTGATATTAAGTGTTCAAGAACAATCCCAAACCAGGGACTATCCAAGATTTACTCCTAATGAGTAAATCTTAGATGGGTTTCTAGGACAATAGATATATGTCCAAAATTAAGGTTAACCATTCATATCAATTCGGTGTATATACAAACCTAGAAAAAGAAGATATATGTATGAATTAAGGTTTAGAATTTAGACTTTAGGTAACTACATAACAATTTTAGTCTAAATCAAGTTAATTTATGTCATTCATATCAATGCAATGTAATTAATTCTCAGGTGTGATTATGTGTAACACCCCCTTTTTGCATACATATAACAATGGAAGCAACTCCCATGTTTTCCATAACACGGGATACTTTAGCTCAAATGGATGTCACAATCATAACAATCTTTGCAAATAAAGTAAATAAATAACCATGCGTTAATATTGAACTTGATATATCCAATGTTTACAATTGAATTCTTAAATTGAAACTAACTAAGATATACATGATTAGACATTATTGAAGACATACTTGAAATTATCTAAACTCATTAGGATCCTCTATTGTAGATGGAACCCCACCATATATGTCTTTTTGAAACCTTGATCTATTCCTTAAACTGATCTCTGTGTGATCTATCCTTAACATTATTTACTGTAGCGGGCATCACTCCCCCAGCCATGCATGCAATAAAAAGCAGGTTAGAGTAAGAGGCAATGAGTATCATTTAAAACAACATAATAACTTGGCGATAAGGAAAACATGAAACTAATTGAACAATAGATTTGGATTCTCATAACTTAATCTTGGTGGTTGATTAAAGTATCCTTGGTACTTATGCACCAATGGTGCTCATAAGGCCCGTAGGCTCAACATTACCATGATGAGGACATATTATGTAACTCATTGCATGATTCATCATTAACTAGACATAATCATCTTTAATTGGATTTCCCATAACCATGACATAAATCTTGAAATAGAACTTGAGAGCATAACAATCATATAATAGAACTCATGTCAGGAATATTCAAATTGAAATACATGGATCTAATATAGTTTAACTTGATCATCATGATTCAATAAACATAAGGCGATTGAAAACTAATACTAAATACTCAAAGTGCATGAACCTGCTTACCTCTCTCTTAGAGAAGATCTTACTTTTTCTTCTTAGTTTGATGAGATCCTATCACATTCATGGGGTTAAGAAACCCCAATTATCATGTTCAACCCAATAACATCCATTAACAATAATATTTGTCTTAGATTCTAGGGTTTCATGGTTCTTTAAACCCTAATTATAATAAGTCTAATACTTCATTAAAACCAAAATAGAACATGCCTCGAAACCTTGTCCAACTTCTAGATCTCAAAAAATTGAGCAAAATTCATATAAGGTTCATCTTCATCTGAACTCCGTAGTAATTTATATGAATTTCTAAAGATCAGATACATTTTGACCAATCAAATAGCTCGAAAAAGCCATGTCATTTTATCCAGATCCGCCCAGTCGGGAGCCGACCCACACTGATGTGGCCCAATCGCTTGATGCCACTTGGATACTGGGGACCATGTTCAAGACTTCTCCCAAGCAAACCTCAGGACAAGACTGCCCTTAACAGAGCGTGACACATCAAAAACTGACAAAGGGTAAAGATGGGAACCAGCGACTGGGATCGTTCTTCCCAGAGCATCAACGATCACAGCGAGGATTCAAGACCAGAACCAAGGTAGTACTTCTCAACATTGAAAACTAAGGTGTTAGACACCTTCTCTGCTACTAGGGGCACTCAGAGACCCTAAACCAAAGCTGAGGCGTGGTTGAAACTAAGGACTTCACCCGCTAGGGGTGTCAAGATCACAGATTTTGCAGGAGACAGAACTAGCGAGGCTCGAAGGCTAACATGAGTCTGAAACACCCCATCGAAGGTGGATGGTGAGAAAATGGGGCTCAAAGCAACCCAGAGAGGCAGGTGGCATAGCTGGGTCGTCGGGAAAGGAACCACAGCTACGGAAAGGGGGGAAAAGACTTACTGGGAAAGAGCTCAAATTGATGAGCTCAGAAGCTTCCTAGAGGCTCTGCCAAACCATAGCTATGTCAAACGAGGTTGTGGTGGCCTGAGATGTCATACCAGTAAACTCCTCTGAGGCCAGGAAGGTGGTTTCATGGTTACCGTGAGGGAGCGGCTTGCGAGTCTAGGGAAGGGTGGGGATGAGTTCTTTGTGTTTTTCCGATTGATTTAGAAGGATCAAATATATATGTTTTCTGAATATGGGTGTGTGTTTCCCTCTGGAGATTAAAATAGAGGATGGTCTCGGCGTCTCCAGGGGTCTGTGAGATCTAGAGCATGAAGTCCCAATAAATCCGGGCTTAGATGAATCGTTAAGATAAGGAGAATCTAGTGGAGAGGTCTTCTCGACTAGAGAATCTGTAGAGGAGAGGTCGAAGAAGATAACGGATACTGCAACTCTAGCCTCTGTTTGGAAATGGACTGGACCGGGATTAGGGCTTGTCGTTTTGCTCCACGGCGGCCCAATCCGGTCCGGCTTGGTCAAGAAACATGTTTGGCTACCAATCCAATTTGATCCCCGTTTTGGGATAACGGAATCTCAATATCTGGTTTAAGTCAATCTCCATTGAGGTAGGATTGGGATTTCCAATTCGGTTTGGCCCGACAACCCTCCCTGATCCCTCGCAACCCCGCAACCCTCCCTCTCCCTCTCGCCAACCTTCCCCTGATCTCTCACCCTAACCTTCTCCTCTCGGCGCATCTTCACAATGGTTTGTCCGTGAGAAGTAAAAGCGAAAGCTGCTCGAGGTCGCAGATGGAGTGCACCGGTCGTCGGGTGGAGCGTCTGCGTGGAGCATCAATGCTGCCGCCTGCCACCGCCAGTCTACCTGGGCGGCTAGCTCCCTCAAAAGCAAGGTACCCATGCCCTGCCCTGCTCTTCTCTACTACCTGCTCTGACATTGAATTGTCTTGTCGACGCACAGAAGAAACCCTAGCTTGCCCAAGGCAACAAGAAACCCTAGCAAGTGTCTGTGTGCCTTCTTATTCCTCTCCTTCTGCTGCGAGGTTGTACACTTCCACATACGCCTTTTGGAGGAGCTATTCACGGAAAGCTGGTCGTCGTCCTTTGTTGCTCAATCGTGCTCCTCAATCGTGCTCCGGCGGCCCTGTCCAGACCTACGCTTCCGCACTCTGTCGTCTTTCTCGCCCCCTTCTGCTCAGGTTGGTCACGAATTAGGGTAGACGGTGCTTTGTTTGTGAGGTTGATTAGGGCAGAAGTACAACAATCAGGCATGTGTATCGATTAAGTGGAAAATGAGCCGACAATACCTGCAAACATTTGAGTCGTTGTGTATGACACTGATTTATTCTACTTCTTACTACTACTTTTATCTAGAAATGCATCAATTTACTGCTATTATGTGTGTTTGTGTGCTAAGTTATAGTAGTAAAGAAAATAAAAGCAACTAGCATGCCTGATTTTCCAAATTTTTCCCGGCTAGGTTATTTTGAGGATATCGATATGTGTTAGTAGACCATAGAGTAGTGTTGTCCTACATTTTGTTTTCTGTCATTTGTTTTTCATCCTGTGGTTTTTGGTTTGTGTGACTTTGTCTTTGTTTTTCCAACATGATTGGGTAGTAATGGCCGATTCATCCTCTGTTGGTTTCTGGTTTCTGTGACTTTGTATTTGTTTTTCTAACATGATTGGGCGTCGTTAATGTGTTGGACATATCTGTTTGCCATATTTATGAATGTTCTGTTTTTTGTTCTGTTTTAATGTTCTGTATTTTGATGTTATGTTTTTTATGATACTATTATGATATCATAATAGTAGCATCAATTGCATATGATTTTTGGAAATAACAAGTGAACCCAACATGGCATAATTGTACACATTTTTTTGGTTCTATATTGAAAGGTAGCTTGACTTATACTACTTATTTAGTTTTTTTTATGATTTTATCAAGTGAAAAGGATGTTATTGTCAATGTTGCATATACAAATTAGGACTCGTATTTGTTTTTATCCCAATGATTTTTAATAAAATGAAATAAAATTTATGCCATTCATATGATTCATGTATGCATGTGTTGGTATTACATATATAATATGCTGACGTGGTTTCAAAGTGGATATGAATCTGGAAATTGGATATAGAAATTGGTATTCTGGGAAAGATCATTCATTGATTTCAGCTATGGATTTCAGCTTTCATTGATTTTACAGTCAACTTTCCTCTCTATGTTGCATTTAGAGTAACCATTATTAATCCTACAATATATACCATGGTTGAACCTAATTTTTGCCTACATTAGCTCACCATCAGCAGGTACTATGTTTGATTTGGCATGCGGGAGAAGTCATTGTTATTTCATTCTTATGATGAGGTTTTAATGAATTAAATGTTGTATCTAATAAATGTTACTCTTCATTTTTTGTTATGTAAATTGTATGTGTTGTTGAGATCGTACATGTAAATTTTATGTGTTGTTATGTCAATTTGAATGCAAGATATGAATCTATCATATGGTAGTGGTTAGGTTAATAGGGGAAACAACAGCAGATTTAAAACTTGTTTAACTAAATCAGTGTGAGGTCTAGGTTAGGTGAATCCCTGCATCTACACAGTGATGCCTGGAAAAGTTATTTCACTATACAAATGAATATTTTGTTTATTGTGTGGTATTTTACCATGAGATATGTGGTTAGGTGAAACCCACAGCTCATTTTGTTTTACTGTCATTTAATTAAACACATTAATCTATGTTTTATATCTTCTTTGTTAAATTGTTTTCGTTCATGTAAACCACCAATTAATCATAAAAAATATCAATCTTAGCAACATTTAACTCCTCAAGGAGATGACTTCTATTATGCAAGTTGTTTGAGTTATAACATGTATTCAAAATTCATGCAAATATAGTAAATAGTTTAACATGCAGGTGTGACATTATAGTATGTTTTAATTTACAGAATATCAATGATTGATCTTTTAGAATTTGTGTTATTCAGAAAACTAAGGACATATGTGGTCCACCATTCTAATATAGGGAAAACTAATGTGATCAAATTTCAAAATTAAAACAAATTAAATGATGAAATATAGTCATACCTCATTTTGGAAAGGATTGATGAACTAATCCTACTAAAATAAATAAAACAAAATGATCCAAAAAAACATATATGTTAGTTGTTTATTAAATTACACTAATATTAGTGCCTTTTTGGACCATCTGTATGTAACAACCAAAACGACAATTCAGTAAACCGTTCTCTAGGTATTTCAGTTTGTCTGGTTGGATGTCTCAATAGTAGGTTACTTTTTCAATATGAAATATACTAATATGTGTTCAGTTTTCTGTTATACAATAGTATTTTGCTTTCTATATGATGGGTACCCTTTTGAAGTAAATACTACGAAATTGTATAGACTTGTGTCTAATTTTCCAAATGGTTTGAATTTGTTTTTTCCCTTGCAATTGTTTTTTAGTACAAAATGAAGTATGAAGCATACGTTAAAGTGTTTTTTTGTTTCTAGATTGCACTTTGATGTTTTCATTTCTGGATTAGATTGTGATGATTGTTCTCATTGATTTGAACCACCACTTCATTTCATGATACATTTCTCTAAACTTTGGTGCCACTTGTATTTGACCTAGGGTCAGTAACATTTGAGAAATTTGTGGATCTGAAAGTTAAGTAAAACTAACCCAAATACATGGACCCATGTCCTAAGTATTTGTCCAAATTTTAGTCTACTCTTTGGAGAAAGGTTTGTCATTGATTTGTATGCATTCGTTCATATTCATGGACATGTTTCCAATGCATTTGATAATTTTTGTGTTAATATGACCTGAATCACATGTCCCTCTCCATCTGGCCTTCATTTTTTGTGGGATTGCAACTAGTTGACTTGGGGCCAATAATAATTTTCAAATTCGTATGCATTCCTTCATATTCATGGACCTCTAACCTACATCATAATGTGGCCCCTATCAGTCACATGTGCCCAATGTATTCATCTCCCTATTTTTACTTCAACATGTATTATCACTCAAAATGTAACCCTACATAAGCAGAGGAGGCTTTCCCTAACCAAATTTAAACCTACATTCCTTATCATTGGCCATATTTAGTTCAAGCACACCTCGAGTCCATCCATGCATGACTTCCTCACACATTTCAAGTGTGTTTTCCTTGTTACTTCAAATCATTTTAGGTTGATGACAAAATATTTTCATATGATATTTTATACAAGATTTCAGTAGCACTTTCAACTTAAGCTTTACTAACTTTTCCCATGCTCAACTTTAATTGTGTTTTTTTGTTTCTTGGTTGGACTATGATGCTTTTTCCCATGGATTTGAACCACCACTTTGTTACATGCCACACTTTTCTTAATTTGGGTCAGTTTGATCTCATCATCCTGAACATTCAATCATGATGAAATTATGTATGTCTAGTTCAGCTATAGTCTAGTTGTTTTCCAAACTATGGTCATGAGTTGGATTTAGACTGATCCATAATGGGTACAATACAACTGAACATGGCTCTCTTTCATGTGTCAATCAAGTTTCATGACATACTTTGCAGTCATTGATAATTGTATTAGAAGTCTACACTTATTCTGCAAATCATGATTATACATTGACATAATTTCCAAAAGTGTGGTTGTGATGTGTGATAACCATGGTTTAACCTATTCCTAAACAAATAGATGTCAACGGTATGAATGTCAACACTATGTGTGTTATCCATACAACAGACTATGAAGAATCTTCTAAAACATATGTTTGGACTTGCCGACATAACCACCAAACAAGGATCATGGTCGTTCATGTTATGTAGCTTGGTCCACTTCATGTTTAGTAGCTTGGTTCAGTTCCTTTAATTACTTAGTGTGTTTCAGTAGTCCTTGTAACTTATGTCATTCAGATAATTTCTGATTGTTCATGCTTCAGTTCATTTATTGCTCTATTTCCTTCTACGACTTCAACTGAATAAGTACTAGAACCGTAGCAAGGTTTTGGGTCTGTAATGGTTCACATACATGGTACCAGGTCCATTCTCATTCATTCATAAATCAGGGAATGACCAGATTCATTTTATAAACAATATATATCAACAAACAAGATTCATTTACATTTGGAATAAACAATATATATCAACAAACCAGATTCATTTACAATATTTGTGTTTGGGTGTTAATCAATCAAGTTTGTCTCATTTGTGTATATTTGTAACTTGCCAAATTTGACTCATGTCATCAAATATTGCAGCAACTGCACGAGTATGCCTCCCGTCGACCCTAACCACCGTATTGTATGGACAAGAGAGTCTGATGTCGCTGTGGTGACAGCATTGCGCAGACAATATGACCTAGGCAGGTGTATTGATGGTAATTTTACTAGGGACTCTTGGAGGGAAATAACTTCTAATGTCAATACTAGGGACTACTGACGGAACACACATCCCTATCTTGGTCAGCAGAGAAAAACAAAATCGATACCGTGACAGAAAAGGGAATGTCTCTCTCAATGTCATGGCTGTAGTAGACTTCTCCATGGAGTTTACATATGTCCTCACTGGGTGGGAGGGGTCGGCTGTCGACCAAAGGGTCCTTCAATCGACAAAGACCCATAGCGGGTTTACAGTTCCGTCGGGGAAGTTTTACCTGGTAGATGCAGGGTATTCCAACACTCGTGAATTTGTTGCGCCCTATCGCAACACAGCATACCATATTGCTGAGTACCGAGGAAACAGACATTCCTACACCGGCAAGAAAGAGATGTTCAACCACAGACATGCTCAAATACATAATATTGTAGAAAGAGCATTTGGGGTGCTGAAGAGACGGTTTGCATACCTTAAGAAGGGGCCGACATATCCTATTCATTCGCAGTGTCGCATCGTACTTGCTTGTTGTATCCTACACAATTTCATCCGACGGCAAAATGACGGCGACACCATAATGGATGACCTCCCAGATGAGAATGCATCGTCTGCCATTCCCCCAGCCGGTGTTCCCCTGAGTTCAGGGCAAGGTTCAACTCAGGCCGATTCAAGGGAGGGCGAAGTGTTACGTGAATCCATTGCTAATCTCATTTGGGAAACTCGTTAGTAGAGTATCTGTAATAGATTGATTCCCGAATTGTTTATTTGGAACCTGATCAGAATCGTCACATTGTGTCAATATAGGTTGTCTTCAAATGGAGAACAAAATGCCTCGTTGTCAATGCGGCCTTCAATCCACTGTACGCGTATATATGGATGCCAAGGATGCACAAAATGGACGTTTTGAAGACAACAACCCACACATGCCACATTTTACGTGCAGTAGGGTTCAAAATCAAAATATATGTCATATGAGGTTTCCCGCGCAACGGGTTGTACCCACAATTGCCACACTAACCGTCGTTAGGGCTGCAATGCTTTCACAACTTGCATATGCACGCAGTGAACGTCAGCTATGGTCTTTCCAGTGTGACTTTGTCTGTTCCAGCAGAGCAGACACTGATAGGCTACAAGTAGAAATTATAGATCTACGATTGCGGTCCCAATATCTTTGCCAACGTCTTCACATAACTAGCGATGACAACACTTCCAATGAGGACGGTTACAATACATCATAGATGTATAGCATCATTAATGTCTGTCCAACATTCATAAGATAAGTTTATCTATAATAGATTGAACAAACAATGGGGCCTATCTTGTATGTTATTGTTTTGATTTTCAATCTAACTTCATTACCATAAATCGTTTGACTGATTCAAATGCATGGTGTAGATGTCTATTAATACAACTGAAGTTGTGCGGTGTGACTGTGGGTTAGAGGCAGGCTTGCGACTTAACACTGACGATGCAGGGTTGTATGACTTTGGAATTCTCAGTGAAAGACCAGGTGAAATGTATTACATATGTCCTTCTCGTGAGGTGTGCTTGTACAAACACACATATTATGTAGCCACTGTGTACGTTACACATTTGTTGTCATTTACGTAAACTTCATAATATTTTTTAGGGAAAATATCGATGCAGATACTTTTTTTGGGCAATCGATCTCAGGCCTACAATTGATTCTCTGAAAGCTGAGATTGCATTACTCACGCTTGAGTGCAAGTCATTGTGGGGTCAGACAATGAACTTGAAAGATTTTGTTGAAATTCATCACAACCACCATGATGTTTACACCAACAAAAAGTATGAGCATGAGTATCTAGAATGCTACGTAGAAGAACTGGAGGAACAATGTAGGCTTCTGTTGGACACTCCTTCACCCCCGATGACGTCGTAAAGTTGAATGGCGGCCATACCTTTCATTCGCATCATCGTGTTTCCATTTTATTTTTGTTGTTTGGAAGTTCCCGTGTTAAGTGTTGTCGATTGTTTCTTGAAAATGAATGTCGTGCTCTGTTGTTTGGAACTCACATATTAACTAATATGCTTAGTCATTCGACGCCTCCTCATTTTGTGTGGTGTTCGGAGCATGATATGGTTCTCAGAGGTAGGATGAGAACCCAATATGATTTGGGAAGATGTGTTGATGGAGTGTATACGACAGAGGCTTGGATGGAGGCAAAATCATAGAATGATAATAAACCTAATACATGATACTAGTGAACTTAGGTGAACATAAGAGTTATTATTGTTCTTCTTGTTATTTTTGTTCTTCTTATCTTCTTGTTATTTTTCTTCTTCTGTTCTTCTTCTTATCTTCTTTTTGTTCTTGTTCTTCTTGTTTATTACAGGTAACATGGGATATCGTTTTCCTGTAAAGGAGTATGATCTATCAAACAGTGAGTTTATGAGACGCGTCTCCCTTCCCCTACCCTGGATGTGTGAGTCGTTTAACATAACTCCTGGCTATGCTATTGTGGAGGTAGGAAGAATAAACTTTGATGTACAGATCAGGTGGTCTACACCTGAAGAACGAATATGGAATAAGAAAGGAAAATATTTAATCATGGATGAAGGTTGGGCTGAAATGTTGGAGAAACTAAAAGCCAAACCTGAATGGACTGTCACCCTACAACCAAAACCCGAAGACGACAGTCGCCCTACAACCTTTTATTTGTGGATTCATGGCGATGGGGACAACTCAGAATTGCTTAGGTATATTTACCCGAGACCAGAGAATTATATAACATCAACTTTAGACTCCGCTGATGCCCTGTTTGTGAGAGACTGCCACCAACCACCTATAGGAACACAAAATCGGCCAATCTTAATCTCCTCTACTGATGAAGAAAATGAAGTGAATGTCCCTATTGGGGAACAAACTAAAGTGCAAGTGTCTTATGAGGAAGACCGTGAAGTGGAGGACTCTTCTTCATCAAGTTATGTTGAATCTGTTGCATCAACAAAAAATTATTAGTGTCTTCCAGAAGTTGGATTAGTTTTATGTTTTGTGTATTGTCTTTATTTTTCTTATATAGCATTTCAGGCTTGTTATGGGTGTCTGCCCACTAAGACAATTTATATTTATCGAATGTAGCTGAATTTGTTTTACTTCAAAAATGATGTTCATGTTTGACTAGTTAAATCTTGAATTTTTTAATTTAGTTGGATTACTTTTAATGATGCCCTACAATACATCATTATAGTTTTTATGATTTTGTTGTTCTTGATGTTTGTTTTTTTAGAGGAGCTTATCCTAATTGGTTACGTATATGTGGTTTCATTTATCTCGGGTTAATCACAACCCTTGATGTGGTTCATCATATAGTTAGCAAAAGCATAGAAGTATATGTGTAATTCTACAAGGAACACATATAAAGTAGAACATGTATCATGATAGCTGACTAGCCACTCATATTCAAAATGTATATCGGCTAAAAACTTGTTTCTTGGTCTGACGGGGTTATCAGGTTACCTCATATCTTGGGGTATTAAACATAGCATGTGATGGAGTTTTGCAACGCCACTAAAAATCCTAGAGATGATGAATCTCTAAGTTTAGCCTTGCTTGTATTATGGTAAGATCTCCACCCGCGTGTGCTAAGACACGCGGAAGTCTTATCGTAATATAGTTTAAGGGTCGGATCCACGGGACAACAGTCTTGTTTAGAGTTAAACAAGATGGAAACGTTTAGCCGTACTTAACTACTTAATGATTGATATTTAGACCGAAAGTTTGATTTGATTGTTTAAACTAGATGCAAGGAAAGTAAAAGCAAGAAAGTAGAAACTAAGGTTGTAGACAATGATTAAAACCACTAGAATGTTTCCGGGTTTCACACCACTACACATGGATCATAAGCATGCAACATAATAAAAAGACTTGCAAAGAGAAACTAATCAGCTAGTATCTTCGTAGACTTAGCTTCCTTTCGGATAACCAACTACGAGGAGTATGGAGTATTACAATGCCATCCATCCCCTAACGAATGGTCACTTACTTTGCATTACTCCTTCATGAAGTGTGTTCCTCGACCTTACCAAGGTTTCACTTCCATACGTCAACTGATTCCATTTCATAGTATGAAAGTGCAACGATGGGAGTGAGTTTACTCCCCTCATGAAAGCACTCCTAGATACCGAAACAGACATATGGTGACTACATATATCTAGAACCAACATTCAATCGATATTCAGATCTAAGGGTATAAACGTAGACAAATCATACCAAGAGACAATAAGTAACACGAGTTGGTGATCAAGCAACAAGCATTCATTAAACGATTGATGTTGAGCCAAAAAGGAGAGTATCTCTATATCAAATGATTGAATTACATTGCATGAAATGAAAACATGGGTAGAGGGGCTACTCCCCGCACCCTAGTGAAAAGGACTACTCGCTCATCTCAAGAGCAAAGGAGGAGGCGAGAAGAGAGAGAAAGAACGACATCTCCACGGAGGAGGGAAGGTTGAACCCTTGGTGGAGAGAGCAACGATCTTCACACTTCGTGGCTGCTTGATGATGGATCTTCTCTTCCCACCTTCTTTGTTGATGAGAGAGAAGGTAGCTTAATGATGGGACGTGGACCTCAAACCGGCAGCCTTGGGGCGATGGATGAAGGATGGAATTGCTCTGGAACTGGAGAGGCAGCCTTTGGGCGTCTGAGATCTCTCCCTTGAGGTGACCCTTGGGGTCTTATTTATAGGCTTAAGTTGAGCTCATACGGTCTTGAGACCGCATGAGCTCATACGGTCTTGAGACCGCATGGGCTCATACGGTCTTGAGACCGCATGGGCTCATACGGTCTTGAGACCGCATGGGCTCATACGGTCTTGAGACCGCATGAGCTCATACGGTCTTGAGACCGCATGGGCTCATACGGTCTTGAGACCGCATGGGCTCATACGGTCTTGAGACCGTATGACCTTCATGCGGTCTTGGGACCGTATGACCTTCATGCGGTCTTGGGACCGTATGACCTTCATGCGGTCTTGGGACCGTATCGAGTCTTTGTAATTTTTTTTGTGTTTTCCTGCAATAATAAAGAAGAGAAGTTAGTTTATTGGTATATCAGCAATAAAGTAAAAAGTTAATGATTCTATCTAATTTATCTAAGAAAGAGTATAGAAAATTAAGGAGAACTAATAAGATAACGTCACAAAATGGGAGGTTATCACCCCCCCCTAACTTAGAGTCTAGATTGTCCTCAAGTTAGATAGAGCTAAGGCATGCAGTGGCGAGGTGATTTTATTTAGTTAGGGTTTCCATACTCTTGCTTCAATTCTAGATCAGAGATCTACCGATGTCTTGTTAGGGCTTCTGCTTACACTAACTCTTTCGGGTATCAAGAGTTGCATGGATCTCAGGTTCCTTTCATATCGCGAGTCTCGCATCGGGACCACCTTTCTTATTATATGCATGTCATCGACTCTAATCAGTTTTATACTTCCTTTGAGAAACATACCGGCAGCTAGAGTGGGTATGAGGGTTGGCTTAAAAGGCTTATTGTGTAGTTCCCTCTTCAAGAGGGGGAGGGTTTGTCCTATGCTTTTAGGGTCTCGCTACTGGGAACGACACATATGCCTTCATGAGGGCAGCTGAATGTACCGGCCGGCTGAGTCCTTTATCAGCCTTTTCATATATTAGGAGACCTTAGGATTTCACTACCGGGCACGACACATCTTCCTTCATGAGGGTAGTTGTATGTACCGGCCGAGTGAGATCTTTATTGGCTCTTCATATAGGTCCTTAAGCGTGGCACAACTCTCATGTTTTTATTCAATACTCTGGCTTTTATTCGAAACTCACAGGCTTAGGAAGTGGGTTTTTGTTAGGGTTTTTGATTGGGCGGCCAAGCCTCTTTTATTGAAAGAAGAAAACTGTTATTAGGGTTCCTGACATGCACTTATTTTCATTTGGTGGTCCGCTTGCGAGATTTCTTGATTTTGGATTTCCCCCTGATTTCCTTCTTGACCTTGAGAGTTTTCGGTTTGCTTTGGCCCTGAAGCTAACCTGTGAAGAGTCTGAGATAGAATTGAAGTAAAAGCATAAAAACCAATTGTGAATGTAATGTATAAATTCGCCATTCATGCCTATATGCTAATCTTGTTATTTATTCTTGAGGACTACTTTATCTCTAACTTAGCTAGGGGTGATTCTGTCCAGGATGAAAGTTATACTTAAGAGTTATTTATTGAAGAAATTACTGGAAAAAGTCTAAATATGAACAGAAAGTTTGAATATGATGTGCGGAAAAGTATGAGTTAAGGGAAAGGGTAGAGATAGAAGGGTTGAAGAAGAATGATACCTCGCCCTTGTCCAGTGCACTCCCCCCCCTAACTTATCACTCACTCTGTCCATAGAGTGTCAAAGTGATAGGTTGAGAAGTGCATGGACAAGGGCATTAGGTTTCTGTTAATCCTTTATTTGCCCCATGAGTTCTGAGTAAGGTGGCTGCGAGCTTTCCACGTAGTGTGTGGTAGTCCACTTCTGTCATGTCCTCTATAGGCTTGTGAAGCTCCACAATTGTATACATCCAGAAGAGGACGTGGAAGCCGCAGTCTTTGGATTCTTTAATTTGCTGGGGGCACCTGTGGCAGAAGGCTGGTGGTTTGAAGTGATCTTTGTCATATGCCCGCGTTTGCTGACCCAAAAGATCGTGTAATTTGTCAGCACACTCCTTCACCACCTCCTCTGTCGGTGTCTTTGGAGTTGTAGTATATTCTTTCGGTTCTGGATCATACTGGTTGTCAGAACTGTTGTAGATTATTGTTGTTCCTTCATGAAGATTAGTTGCCAGTAACATCCAGTGCTCTCGATGAAGGAAAGGTAGCATGATGAACTTCGGAGTTGTATGCTGAAGATAAGAGATGAGTGGCTCCATTGTTCCGAAGTTCTTCAGCCCTAAAAGATCATCCTTCATGTAAGCGGACACCATATAGACCGTGTGGTGATTCTGTGCGAGTAAGTATTGATAAGAAGTCATTACACTTACAGACATGGAACCTTTGATCTGTACGGTTTCACGGAGGACATCTGCCATAACCAAGATATCCCCGTCAATATATACAAGGTCATCCTTTTCGGCATATATCCGTGACATTATGAGTCGGAGCTCATTGTCGGAAAGACTTTTGCAAGCTTCCCGATCGAAATTCAGAAATGATGGTTCAATGGAAGATGGGGGCACCATATGTAGTGAGGATTTCTTGATGGTTGCCCCGGATATCAGATCAACATCACCTTTATCTGGAGCCAGGTCGAAGGTGAACGGGTTCCATTGACTTTGCTTGGTGACTTTGGTTGGCTTCTTTTCTTTTGCCAACTCCGCTAGGGTTCGTCTGAATGGTCTCCTCTGCAGACGTTGGATGGATGAAAAAAGATAATGAGGGACGTCATTTGGCGCCATAGTAGGGCCGTTGAAGAACCTACTGTCGCAGATAAGCTCCATGGCGTAACGCCCTCGCAAGGAGTGGAAATCTTTGTTAATGAGATCGGTGAATGGGACTTGCTGGTTTAGCGCTAAAATGTGTCGTATAATGTAGAAAGTGCAGTGCCCTGATCCTTCAGTGGTTTGGACTTGTGAGTTGATTATTCTAAACCAGGGTTGACTCCAATCCTGGCGGAGAGAAGGGCATGCGGCCCATATGAGTTTTAAAAGCCGGAAAGGGATGCATCTTGCCTCCCCAGCTTCAGTGCCGACAAAGTTGATTATTCCGGCCTTCTGTTCACTAGCACAGAAGTTGTAAACTTTTGTGTCTCTAGCTAAGGTGTCCACGATCATAAGTAGCCAGTGACCATAGACTTGAAATGGCACGGTTATAAAATGTGGTCTTCTGGCCATTCCCCTATGCAACCGCTCAATGGATTTGTGTTGTAGTTCTTTGTATAGCAAGCACAAACCCAGAGTTGGCGAGGTGTTTAGAACTGGTTGCTTTCGCTTGGGACTTCTATAAATTTCGATAGAATTGGAAAGAAGGGTGCGGAAGGTTGCCATCTTCACCTCAGAATGAGGTCGGAGGATGGAGCGGAAATCCTCACGTGTCAACTTGCACTTGGTCTTTGTGTTTTGATAGATAACATCCCCCCTTCCTTGGCATCATCTACTATAGTGTTCAGGATGAAGATATCTTGTGTGTCTAAGGTAGAGATGGCCGCCATATCGAGGTCGTGCATTTTATGAGGTAGAGGTGGCGGCGGGGGTAGTTCTTGCGGTGTGGGGGAAAAAGTCTGCTCGAAGTCGTCCATGTAATGCTGCAGATCTTCATCTCTGTCAGAATCAGAAGGAGTATCTAGTTCTTCATCAGTGTCTAGGCGTACTTTCTGATTCTTCCTGCTCAGGCACTGAAGGCTCAGGTGTAGAGAGTTTTTGAGCTGTTGTGGCTGGTATACTACTGCTGGTTTCCAGAATACATTTTTCGAACTCAGCAAAAGCCACATCTTTCGCAGCCTCCCCTAAAGATCCCGTGGAGTAGTTTAGGAATTGATCCCCATAATATATGTTGACGTTTTCCATGGGAGCAGGGGATTTGGGATCTTTATCACCAGCTTGGTGATCTTTCTGGTGTTTTGGTTCTGTTCCTTGGCTGGGGCCCGCCCCAGCATCATCTGGCTTATCAGAGTCATCAGCTTAGGGGGTATTGTTGTTTGAGTCAGCGGAGGAATCAGAATCTTCATCGTCATCTGTATCAGCTTCATCTGCTGCTGATTTATCAGTTGTTTTCTTATGTGCTTTCTTCTTGCATTGACGATGGAGGGATTGTAGCTCGTCGTATGCCACTTGCACGTGCTCGTGTGCTTCGAGCAGTGCTTCGTGGGTTTCTTTTAAATCAAAATAACACTCTTCGACTGAGAGGAGTCGTGCTGTGAGGTCAGTTACTTGAGCTCGTAGTTGAATAAGCTCATTGTTTGATGACACCTCATGGCTTTTATGTAGTTGTGTGAGGGTGTTATTGATGTCGTCCAGGTGCGTGCTGAAAGCTTGCTGTTGCTGCTTGAGCTCGCGGAGGGTCTCTGGCAGAGGTTGAGTCTGCGTAGAGATCCTATCGACCTGCTTTGCCAACGCTTCATGCTGGCGTTGTACTCCATGGATCAACTCGGGCAAAGTTTTACAGTGGTTGTCGATGTGATCGACTTTCTTGGACACTGAATCTTGGCGTTGTTGGATTCCTTGGAGGATGCTTGGCATGGCGCGGTTCTGCTCGTCGATCTTGGCGACCTGTTGTGTTAGACCCTGCACACAAGAAAAAATAGAATTTAAAATGTTAGAGGGGTCGGTGAGGAGGTTTTAGATGGTGTTGAATTGATGTCCGAATTCCTCACCGACGTTAGTAAAAGGGACCCCAGTAAATGAAGAGTGAGGTGGCTGGGGTCGGGGTGGAATGGTAGTGTCGTATGGAAAAGACACTATTGATGGACCCGCGAACTGCGTGGTGACTGTGGATGGGGTCACCAGTGATGTCGGGGTGGTGGTGGATGGAAAAGGTGGTGACATACCCGGAGAGAGGAATGGATCCAGGAATGTTGATGGAAAGGTAGTGGAGGTGAAGGAGGTGAATTCGGGTGTTGTAGTGGAGAATGGGATGCCCGAAGTGAAGAAGGGTGGGGGTGGTGGTATGGTTGTGGAGAAGGGTGGTGTAGTGAAAAGTGGTGTGGAGGATGATGGAAGAGTGGTTGATTGTGGATAAATGGAAGATGGTGGGGTAGTGGATGTTGGGGTAGTGGAAGGTGGAGAGGTGGTGGTGAGCTCAACATTTAGACTCATTAAAAAAGAGTCTAGTGATGAGGTTGTAATATTCTCATCTGGAAGGGAGGGCTCAGATTCGGGGTGGGGTTTTGATGTTGGTGTCCCTGACAGCTCATGCGCCTTCAGAAGCCTTCTGGAAGGTCGTTTGACTGGAACTTTTGTTATTTTAGCTGTCGGGGCATTTATGTTGAGCTTTGCCTGCCCTGCTGTTGCTTTCTTTTCTGTGGCATTGACTGAGGCTATGAGTTTGACGATCTCGTTGTCTGAGAATAGGAGCTTGTCCTTGTCATAGTCAGCAAGTTCTGGAAGTGGGAGCAGGGTTCTGGAGGATTTTTTTGTGGGGCAGAACACGTAATGTAGCTTTGCATCCTTTTCTTTTATGATAAAGGAGTTCTTTAATGTATGTTCGTTGGTAAGGATGTCTCCCTTTATTGGGTTGCATTTGGGTAGGATTCTATCCATCTTAAGATATTTGATGATGGATGTGATATGACCACCCATGCAAATTTCTTTTCCTAGGGCGAAGGCTGATAGCTTGAAGAGCATAAGACGTCCAATGTTAACTGGCATTCCATTTAGGACGGACCAGAGAACACAGAGATCAGATATGAGTACAGTTCCTCCTTCCGATCTGGGGAGGAGTGCGCCAGCGATGATTTTGTGAAGTGTGCGCACTAGGCCAGAATGAATGTTAGAGGCCTTGCTTGTCTTTACATCAAAATTTGGTATCCCCGTTAGTGATTTCCAGAAGGTATGTTTGTTGAACTTGGGGTGTTCTGTACCAGCGACTTTAGCTTTTTTCAGTTGGTCTTGGTTATCTATGAAGATTTCATTCAGCATATTTTCAGTGATGACCACTTCGTTGTTAAAGATTCTGGTGGTTATTCGACGGTCACCACCATCCCTTGCTCTATCCATGATGTCCACTGATTCTTTGTGAAAATAGGTGAAGAATTATGTTGTTGGCTCAATATAGGGAGTTTCAGGTACAAAGCATAACCGAGAAAGATTGGAATTGTCAAGTAGTGTGAGGATTCTATTATAGATCCCCATCTTCATAAGTATGCTTGGGCAGACATACTTTGTTGGTTTAAGAATTTGGCTGATGGAAGGGATGTTATTGAGATAAAGATTTTCAGGTGGTGGTGTTGTGGTGGTGATGGGGGGGGGAAATAGGAACGGTAATTGTGGCAGGGGTGGTAGTGGTGGTGATGGGTGGTGGGATGTACCCTGCCAGAGTTTGTTCCCTTGCAGTGGCAGGGTGAACTTGTTTCCTGGCCCTTTTCTTGGGTGCTGGTGCTGATGTGGTTGCTTGGGCTTTTCTTTTCTCCTTAGACTTTGCAGTGGGTGATTCTGCCTCGGGGGAAGGCTGATATTCCGAGTCCTTGTCAGATGAAATTGTCTCAACCTCTTCTTCAGAGGGCACATCAGCTAAAATTCTGTTGAGGTGTTTGATCTCATGCATGACTTTGAGCAGGTTCACCTTTGCCGAGAGCTTTCTAGTCATTTCATAGTTATCTACGACTTGTTGTAGTTTGTCACGCTCAGCTTCTAATCGTTCCCTTGTCCAGAAAGGGGCATTAGCTATTCCTTGAGGTTGCTTGGAAGGTGATGTCATTCTGGTAATGAGGGAGGTGAGAAAGCTGGGCGCAGCGAGCAGCAGAGCAGGAGCGCGGCAATGCGTGGGGACAACGACGGAGCCGGAGATGACAGTGAAAAAGTTGAGTCGACGGTGAGGTGATGAACGGCGGTGGAGACGACGGCAGCGTTAGAGAGGGAAACGAGCGCGAAAACGAAGCTCAGGAATGAAACAGGGAAGTCGAGAATTCGGGGTTGTAGAAGAAAGAACGGGGGCGAGGGGTGGGGTAATTATAGGGTTAGGGGGTGCGCCCCTAACCGCAAAGGATTTTTTTTTAAAGACCTTGTGTTTTTATGTTTGTTTTAGATTATGTGAATTTTTATGTATTTTTAGATTAATGATGAAAGAATTTAAAGAAAGCAAATAAAGTTTAAAAGAAAATAAAAGACTAGAAAATTGGAAAAGGTGATACTCAGGTCTTGGGTTGCCTCCCAAGAAGTGCTTTGGTTTAACATCGCTGTCTCGACAAAATTCTGCTCCAGCTATGCTGATGTTATACGATCTTGGATCTCTATAGTTTGTCTTGGTAATTTGTCTGCTGGAGTGTAGTATTTCTTTAATCTATGACCAGTGACGGTTCTTTCTCCCCCGTTATCATCAAGGATAATAACTACTCCTGTCGGGTAAATATGATTGATTGTGAAAGGCCCCGACCATTTTGTACGTAGTTTTCCAGGAAACAATTTCAGTCTGGAATTGAATAGGAGAACCTTATCTCCAATGATTATATCCTTTCTTTTTATTTGGCCATCATGCCACATCTTGGTTTGTTCTTTGTAAATTCTGGCATTGTGGTATGTTGTCATTCGCAGTTTTTCCAATTCCTGTAATTGAAGTTGTCTAGATTCACCGGCACTTTTGAGATCAAGGTTCAATTGCTTGATAGCCCACCAAGCTTTATGTTCTAATTCTAATGGTAGATGACATGACTTCCCATACACCAATCGAAACGGTGTTGTTCCAATTGGTGTTTTGAAAGCTGTGCGATAGGCCCATAAAGCGTCAGGAAGTTTGGTAGAGCAGTCTGTGCGGTGCCTGTTAACAGTTTTTTCCAAAATAGCTTTGAGTTGCCTGTTAGAGACTTCAACCTGCCCACAAGTCTGTGGGTGATAAGGTGTGGAAACTTTGTGGTTGACTCCATATTTTCTTAAAAGTTCTTCGAAACTCCGCTCCAGAAAATGAGATCCGCCATCGGATATTATTGTTCTTGGAACGCCAAATCTGGGGAATATTATTTCTTTAAACATTTTGATGACTGGTTTGGAATCAGAGGAAGTGGTCGGTAGAGCTTCCACCCATTTTGAGACGTAATCCACAACAACTAGAATGTACGTGAATCCCTAAGATGGGGGAAGGGACCCATGTAATCTATTCCCCAAACATCAAAGAGTTCGACTTCTTGCCACATATTCAAAGGCATTTCATTCCGTTTGGTTATTCCTCCAGAGAGTTGGCATTTGTCACATGATCGCACGTATTCATGTGCATCCTTTGCGATGGTTGGCCAGTAAAATCCAGATTGAAGAATTTTAAGAGCGGTTTTCTTATAGCTCATGTGCCCCCCAGTAGGGCCTGAGTGACAGTGCTCTAAAACTTGGATGATTTCTGTTTCTGGAATGCATCGGCGAAAGAGGCCATCAGCGCATAAGCGGAATAGGTAGGGCTCATCCCAAAAAAACTGCTTAGCGTCGTGAAGGAATTTCTTTTTGTCATGATATGATGCAGACGGATGGATGATTCCTGTTGCCAAATAATTCACAATGTCGGTATACCAAGGAAATCTAGTAGTAATCTTCATTAGTTGATCATCCGGTAGAGAGTCTTGGATGGGTAATTCATCAGTGTCTTTAGATTCAATGCGACTGAGGTGATCCGCGACGACATTTTCAATCCCGCTTTTGTCTTTAATCTCTAGATCAAATTCCTGAAGCATTAACACCCATCTGATAAGTCGGGGTTTAGCATCTTGTTTTTGGATCAAGTATCGTATAGCAGAATGGTCAGTATATACTATGACTTTTGACCCTATTAGGTAAGACCAAAAATTTTCAAAAGCATAGATAACTGCCAGAAACTCTTTTTCGGTAGTAGTATAATTCTTTTGTGCCTCATCAAGCGTCTTGGAGTCATAATATATAACATGAGGCTTTTTGTCGATCCTTTGTCCAAGGACTGCCCCTATAGCATAATCGCTAGCGTCACACATAATTTCAAATGGTTGTGACCAGTCAGGAGCTCTTAGAATAGGGGCAGAGATAAGGGCATTCTTCAGAGTTGTGAAGCTATTAAGGCATTCTTGGTCAAAAATAAAATCTGCTTCTTTGGTCAGCAAGTGAGTCATCGGCTTTGCTATCTTTGAGAAATCTTTTATAAATCTTCTGTAGAATCCTGCATGACCAAGGAATGCCCTGACTCCTCTGACATCTTTAGGTGGAGTTAGCTTTGAGATGACATTGACCTTTGCTTTATCTACTTCAATCCCTTTTTCACTTACTCGATGTCCTAGGACCACACCTTCAGTCACCATAAAGTGACATTTTTCCCAATTCAAGATCAGGTTGGTGTCCTCACATCTTTGTAAGACTTTTCCTAGATTGAGTAAACAATTATCAAAAGAATCTCTGTATACAGAAAAATCATCCATGAAGACTTCCATGATAGATTATGTTAGTCCGGCGAAGATAGCAGTCATACATCTTTGGAAGGTTGCGGGTGCGTTGCATAACCCGAAAGGCATTCTTCGGAAGGCATATGTTCCAAAAGGACAAGTGAAGGTTGTTTTTTCTTGATCTTCAGGGTGGATTGGAATTTGGTAAAATCCTGAATATCCATCAAGGTAACAGAAAAATTTTTGGTGGGTGCGACGTTCGAGAACTTCATCCAAGAAGGGCAAGGGGAAATGATCTTTCCTTGTTGATTTATTAAGTTTTCTGTAGTCTATGCACATTCTCCACCCAGTTACTGTTCTAGTAGGTACCAGTTCATTCTTATCATTAAGAACAACAGTGGTCCCCCCCCCCTTTTTAGGGACCACCTGCACGGGGCTTACCCATTGAGAATCCGAGATTGGGTAGATGATACCTGCCTTCAGAAGTTTGAGAACCTCGATGCAAACTACCTCCTTGAGATTGGGATTCAACTTCCTTTGATGTTCCCTTGATGGTTTGAATTCTTCCACCATAGGTAATATGTGCATGCATAAAGCTGGATTTACACCAGTTAAGTCAGTCATCTTATATCCGATAGCTTTCTTGTGTCTCTTTAGCTCATCAAGAAGTCTGTTTTCTTGGTCTTCTTCCAGAGTAGAGCTAATAATCACTGGACAAAGTTTCTCGCTGTCAAGGAAGACATGTTTGAGTCCCTCGGGTAAGGCCTTCAATTCAGGGGCCTTAGGTGGCTCGGTTGCTTCTATAACGGTGACAGCCTTGAGTTCTTCAAAGGTGGCTGTTGGGGCTTCTTCAGCTTTTTCTAAGTATTGAAGGCATTTTTGCACTAGTTCATTTGCCAAAAATTCTACTTCTGGGTTTGTCAAGGCACTTTCCAACTCATCGGAGGGTTCGGACATTTCTAACTGGGACATTTGATATATAGCATCTAGGAGAAAAACTTCCTCTTGAATGCTTGGTCCTTTCATGCTGTTAAGGACTCTGAATTGAAAAGCTTCCTTCCCAAGTCTCAGGATAATCGTTCCCGCTTCTACATCGATGAGTGCTCATGCGGTATCTAGGAAGGGTCTTCCGAAGATTATCGGGTATCTTAGATCTTCTTGTATGTCCATAATAACGAAATCGCACGGAACATAAGATTTTGTTCCTATCCTGACGGGTATATCTTCAATAATTCCAAGGGGAGCAGTTATGGTAGAGTCGGCTAACTGAATTGTCATTGACATAGGTAACAAATCAGTGAAGCCTAATCTTTTACACATAGAATAGGGCATAATGGATATACTCGCTCCTAGATCTGCTAATCCCTTTTTGCTGGAGCCATTTCCAATCGAACACTGAATACCGAAGGAACCTGGGTCCTTCTTTTTCTTTGGCATTTTGTTAAGAAGAATATCTGAAGTGGTCTCAGCTAGTTTCACTGTTTCATGCTCTTCTGTCATATATTTTATCGACAGCAGGGTTTTCAGGTATTTGGCCCAAACGGGCACTTCAGAAAGAGCATCTAGAAATGGGATATCGATGTACAATTTCTTCATAGCTTCTTTGAATTTCTGGAACCTAGTGTCCATTTTGGTTCCTTTCAGCCTGTCCGGATAAGGAATTCTGAGTGGAGCTTCTGGCATAGGTCCCTTTTCTTTTTCTCTTTCAGTAGTTTTAGTGGATTTTTCCTTTTCATGAGTTGAGCTTTCTGTTGGTGAAATAATAGCTACATCATCATCATCATGGATGATTCTACTGGTATCAGGAAGGAAATGACCAGACCTTGTGGTGACAGCATTCAGTTGCTCAGGTCTATTTTGGTCATGCCTTGGGTTTGCCTCTGGTTGCCCAACGAAGGTACCTGCTGGTGGTTTCAACTGAGTAGCAATCTGTGCTAATTGGGCCTCCACAGCCTTTTGTTGAGCCTGCTGGTTCGCAAGCATGGTTTGCTGAGATTGAAGCATCTGCCTAATCAAAGATATTTCATCAGATGGTTGGGGAGGAGCACTCCTCTGTTGATATTGAGTGACTTGTTGCCCCTGGGGTTCCTGTGGAGGTGTTGTCAACTGCGGTTGTTGTGGCTTCTGCAACTGAGGTTGTTGCAGCTGTGGGTGCAGTCCTGGGTATTGATAAGAGGGATTCCTAGGATAATTGGATCGTTGGAACCCATTTCTATAATTCCCTTGATTTTGGGCGAAGTTATTCTGAAATCCTGGTGGTTGTTTGCTGAAAGATCCACCTTGTGTCTGTTGTTGAGGATTGGCAGTTCCTGCAGGATTTCCATATTGGAAACCCGAGTGATTTCTTGGTTTGTCTGGATTGTAATACACTTGGTCGGGTATTGAGTGAATGGAGTTGACTTGCTCCGGCATTTGGTCCTCGGGGTGTTCAATAATGGGTTCATATTGCGGCGCTGGTGGTTGTAAATCCATCATAACATTGTATAACATGCCACATGATAATGTGGGATGATCAGATGCATGATAGGCTTCACAAGTTCCGGTAGCAGCTTTCACTTGTTGAACCTGAGAGCTTTTCTTCTTGTCGTACTCTCCGAAAGAAGTTTCGAGAGCTTGTTGCTTGTTAGCAATAGTCTTCAGGGCTTCTGCAATAGCCTTGAGTTCCATGCATTCTTCAGCTTTGTAAACTTTAAGAACTCTCTTGGTTTGATTAGATGACCTTCCCCAATTAGATTGGTTCTCGGCCCCTATTGTAACTATATTCCAAGCATCTTCATAGTTTTTTCTCATAAAGTTTCCTCCAGATGAGGAATCTAAAAATTGTTTTATATCATCACTTACCCCTCTATAGAATGTTTCTATCAGTTGATTTTGAGATATGCCATGGTGAGGGCACTTCCTCAGGAGTTCCTTGAATCTTTCCCAAGCTTCCGCAAGTGTTTCTCCAGGTAGTTGGGCAAAGTGATTAATTTGTCCCCTGATCTCATAGGTTAGTGATGGTGGAAAGAATTTCTCAAGAAATTTTTCTTCTAAAGGAGTCCAAGTAGTGATGATAGGATGCCTATCTAAAGCATTGTACCAGCTTAGAGATCTCCCAGATAAGGTGAAGTGGAAGAGGTGTAACATTATAGCTTCAAGAGCAACTCCTGCTTGAGGTACAAGTCGGCAGAGTGACTTGAATCTCTTAAGATGATCCATGCAATCGTCTCCCGGTCCTCCAGAGAAAGAGATGCCTTGCATGATCTGGATCCATTACGTCCGGATTTCAAAGTTTGGAATGTTGATAATTGGTGGTCGGACTGGGTGATCATCTTCATAATTCTTTGGGACTGCGTAATCCCGAAGTTGCTTACTTCTTAATGCTAATTGAGCAGTAGCATTCTCGGCTTGGATGCGAGCTTGTTCCTCAGCTCGAATCTCGGCTTGCACTTGAGCACAGGTGTCAGCGATGAGTTGTGCTCTTTGTGCCGCTATGGCGACGTTAACTCTCTTTGCAACGAGGCGTTGCTCATCAGCCATTTGTCTGGCTCTTTGGCGATTAAGTCTAATCCTTCGGTGGAAACTTCTTTCTACCTCAGAGTCGTACTCTGGTTCAGGGGAGAATTTGATGTGATGCGGGGTTTGCATACACGTTTTCTACCTGAGTAGAAAGAAAATCACACGTTAAGATGATGGAAGGAAACGAAGAAATCAAGAAGATTTGGAGTAGTTATCAAGAAAAAGTATAAAATCCTAATCAACCAAGAAGTTGTTAAGTAAAACCTAAAACGTTCTGTTGTCCCCGGCAACGGCGCCAATTTTTGATGGAGTTTTGCAACGCCACTAAAAATCCTAGAGATGATGAATCTCTAAGCTTAGCCTTGCTTGTATTATGGTAAGATCTCCACCCGCGTGTGCTAAGACATGCGGAAGTCTTATTGTAATATAGTTTAAGGGTCGGATCCATGGGACAACGGTCTTGTTTAGAGTTAAACAAGATGGAAAACGTTTTAGCCGTACTTAACTACTTAACGATTGATATTTAGACCGAAAGTTTGATTTGATTGTTTAAACTAGATGCAAGGAAAGTAAAAGCAAGAAAGTAGAAACTAAGGTTGTAGACAATGATTAAAACCACTAGGATGTTGCCGGGTTTCACACCACTACACATGGATCATAAGCATGCAACATAATAAAAAGACCTGCAAAGAGAAACTAATCAGCTAGTATCTTCGTAGACTTAGCTTCCTTTCGGATAACCAACTACGAGGAGTGTGGAGTATTACAATGCCAGCCATCCCCTAACGAATGTCACTTACTTTGCATTACTCCTTCATGAAGTGTGTTCCTCGACCTTACCAAGGTTGCACTTCCATACATCAACTGATTCCATTTCATAGTATGAAAGTGCAACGATGGGAGTGAGTTTACTCCACTCATGAAAGCACTCCTAGATACCGAAACAGACATATGGTGACTACATATATCTAGAACCAACATTCAATCGATATTCAGATCTAAGGGTATAAACGTAGACAATCCATACCAAGAGACAATAAGTAACACGAGTTGGTGATCAAGCAACAAGCATTCATTAAACGATTGATGTTGAGCCAAAAAGGAGAGTATCTCTATTGCAAACGATTGAATTACATTGCATGAAATGAAAACATGGGTAGCGGGGCTACTCCCCGCACCCTAGTGAAAAGGACTACTCGCTCATCTCAAGAGCAAAGGAGGAGGCGAGAAGAGAGAGAAAGAACGACATCTCCATGGAGGAGGGAAGGTTGAACCCTTGGTGGAGAGAGAAACAATCTTCACACTTTGTGGCTACTTGATGATGGATCTTCTCTTCCCACCTTCTTTGTTGATGAGAGAGAAGGTAGCTTAATGATGGGACGTGGACCTCAAACTGGCAGCCTTGGGGCGATGGATGAAGGATGGAATTGCTCTGGAACTGGAGAGGCAGTCTTTGGGCGTCTGAGATCTCTCCCTTGAGGTGACCCTTAGGGTCTTATTTATAGGCTTAAGTTGAGCTCATACGGTCTTGAGACTGCATGGGCTCATACGGTCTTGAGACCGCATGAGCTCATACGGTCTTGAGACCGCATGGTCTCATACGGTCTTGAGACCGTATGACCTTCATGCGGTCTTGGGACCGTATGACCTTCATGCGGTCTTGGGACCGTATGACCTTCATGCGATCTTGGGACCATATGACCTTCATGCGGTCTTGGGACCGTATGACCTTCATGCGGTCTTGGGACCGTATGACCTTCATGCGGTCTTGGGACCGTATGGAGTCTTTGTAATTTTTTTTTGTGTTTTCCTGCAATAATAAAGAAGAGAAGTTAGTTTATTGGTATATCAGCAATAAAGTAAAAAGTTAATGATTCTATCTAATTTATCTAAGAAAGAGTATGGAAAATTAAGGAGAACTAATAAGATAACGTCACAAAATGGGAGGTTATCAGCAAGTTAGGCATATTCAACCTCAATAAAACAACCAAAACACCCACATAAACACCCCACAAAAGGGTAACACGCCTGACTCACATCTGAAAAACAAAATGAGAGTTCTTAAACCAAAGCGATATAGATAACAATGAAGTTATTTTTTAGTTACTTTTTTTTAAAACTTCTGTTTAAACGGCATCACAAGGCCACATTTATAACAACAGTTCTGTGAGAATAGGACAGATTCAGCTAATCCTGCTACAGTTGCCAAACAGAATCAGACTAAACCCAGCCTGCACAACCAAACAGAATCAGCTTGAAACGAGTCTGAAATGAGTCCAGCCCCCCAGAATGAGACTGGTTTGCCAAACAGAATCAGACTGGTTTGCCAAACAGAATCAGACTCCAGCAGGCCTAAACCCGTCCAAGCCAGGCAGGCTTGCATAAAGCCAGCCCCGAACCAAATAGGGGCGTAGAGTCCAGCTGTCCAGGTATGCGAGACTCGGGTAGAGGAGACAAACTCCTCGCACGAGGAAGAGTCCGCGTCCCCAAGTCTGACCCGGATAGGGTTCCCAGCCGTGTGACAGTTGATGAGTGAAAAACTATATGAAATTAAAATAATCATTATATTTAAAGCTCAAAATGTAGGAAACCTTCCAAACTCATTTGAGGGGTCAAACAAGGACTTTTGACTTCAAATCTGACCCACAAGTCAAATACAGGGTCTAGAACAATGCTATGTGGTATATTTCTAAATTTGATGATCATACAATGAATTATTTCAAGAACATGATTAGCATCATTTATGTATATTTAATGGCTTATTATTGATCCCCCACTTGGTGTACTTAGTATTTATGGCCACTTAGGGTTAGTTTTAGCTTTTTTGAGATTATTTGACAAAAATACCCCCAATTAAAGCTCATATTATTATTAATGTTAATATGTTACCTAGAAGAAAGAGAAAGTGCATTATACATCCATTTAAAGGATATTGGATTAACTATCATCATAAAAGGAGGATACATTGTTTGATGTAGTGTAATTTGCTTTTAAACATGATATTCCTATCTCCAAGTTAGATTGGGGTTTACTTGGTTCATCAAAGTTAAAGTCCGATAATTAGGGTTTCCAACTAAGGATTCATTCATAAGTTTGAAATTTTGGGGATGTTACATTATGTATCCATACAACATTCAAGTTGAACAATGCAACCAAATATACAAACACTCAATACATGAATTTCAATTATAAAATAAATTATACAATATAATGTCTCGAATTGATATCAATTTAGGTATTAAAACTCTAGTTTATTTTATTTAATTACAAAAATAGTTTTATCTAAAACCCTAGATACATTTAACCATATTACACAAAAAATTGTAGTTGAAATCATAGCAGAGCTAGAACTAATGTTTTAGTCCATTGAATTTTATTTCTATTTTTTACTTTATTTATTGTATACAGATAAAAAAAATAGAATAAGAGATGGGTTGCAGACTCTGTGTACCTCTTGACAGTGGGGTTGAGCTGTTACTACATGAGAACAAGAACTAGGGATCGTGATGGTGGGTTTGGAGAAGAAGTTTCGGTAAGCTCCAATGACAACGGTGGTGACGGCGGCGACGGTGGTGAGCACAATGACGAGCACAACAACTACCATAAAACTATCAGCTAGCACAACAACTCCTACGATGATGAATGAGAGGAAAGAGGCAGCAGAGGTGAGCACAAAAACACTGAACACATAAATGCTGACCACAACAACAACAACATCGACGGTGGGGTTTAGCACCTGGAGTGGTGATAGTGGCAGAGCGGTGGAATCGCCTGTGAGAACCCATTACACTAAATGAGATTACTCAAAACATAAAACATAATAAATCACTAATTAATCACATAACCAAAAATATGGGTAAATTAAAACCGATTTCAACGTTAGCACCCGCTCATAAACATTTGCATAAGATCCCAAAATCTTTCTTATATCCATACTATGCCAAGAATTTGATACAAATTGATCTATCGCCTTAGACACAACATATATACACAGGAGAACAATATTCGTATGTCACACAAACAAGCATTAACACGCTAACAAAATCCTGATTCATTTGAAACACCATACACAAACTTTTCCTGCCCGGACCTAAGAGTACATGGATGACTCTAGGACACACTAGACGTCTAATCAACTTTCTCAAAGATTCATTACTATAGCTCCTCTTTGCTGCCACATGTTTATTTTCGTCACTTCTGATTACCTAAAAAAATTTTGGCGAACCACAAGGGTGAGACCCATGTACCAGCAAGAGATATAACCTCCAACAACGTTTATTGATTACAACATTTTTAAGAAATTAAACAGTTAAGCAGTTTAATCAGAGATAACAATTAAGATCAACAATATTGATGATTAAAAAAATACATAAAGGAGTAGATAATAACTATCATCAATAGCCAAACTATCATCCTTTATCTTGTTGATAATATAAGAAATTCAGTAGCATATGTAGTTCTAGCATCATGAGCAAGTCTAGTAACACAGCATAGCTAACAACATGAGCATGTCTAATTGGTTGAACATATCAACATCATAAGAAGAGCTAACAACATAAGTACAACTACCTGGATAAGCATGATTAGCAGTATATGCATCTCTAGTTACAAAGGCATGGCTAGCATGCTAAACATAACTAACAACATGAGATAGCTAGCATCATGATTATAATCAGCAGTAGCAGTATAGTTATCAACATAATCATAGCTACTGTATGTACGCATCTACAATCTTAAGCATATCCACAACATAAGTATATCTACTATCTCTTAATTGCACTAAGCATCATCTTTATGTAAAGAGAACAAATAAGGGTTATCATCCAATGTGAAGTGTCATGTATAACCCTAAATAGATATGCTATACGACTATTATTATATCTTTTATTATGCCCTGAGGAATTTTAGGATACCACTTAAAATCCAACTAACCACTACTAAGTTGAAATGAGTGCCATACAAGATCTAGGAAGAGTCGGACTCCTAATATCTTCTCCCCCCAGTCAGTACGGGTCCGCCACAGTGACACATAAGGTCAAGCTTCTAACAGCCTAGTCCATCCTTGGTACAGGTCATGACACTAGTGAAAGGATGTGGGTACACATACCCTACCATCCGAGGTACAACCGTAGTTGTCCTCCAATCTTGTCACATATATAATCACCGAGACATGACCACAACCATTCTCAATCACATCAGATGTATGAGGCATCACCATAGCCAACCCCCACAATCTGCATTGTGGATGACAAGGATATATCCTCAACTTGCCACCCCCACATACTCAACAATATGCGCTCCGAGTTTCCCTTAGGAATACTTGTTTCACCATATGGCAATTTCTGACACTCAGATAGATCTATGGCACAGGGAGCTACATGATTATAGTTTCACTTGATTAGTTATGCCAATTGGGTTAGTTAAGGCTGCATCAAACAAGTGGACATACAAACCCAAATTCACTTCTAGCAAGCATATAAATATCATAACTTTGAAAAGATATAAAACATGTGAACCATAATTTCTCATCTCATCATCACATGGTACTATTCACTTTCCATTCATGAGACCACACTAGTCATCATACTATCACAAGATAATAATATTTTTCACAATATCACAGGGTATCAACCCTTATCAACATAAGAGGATTGCACCTCATTCAGGGCTCAACCATGCCCAAAGGTCATTAAGACCATCATACAATCACATGATATAAATCCTTTTCATAATATCACAAGGTATTAACCCTTATCAACACAAGAGGATTACACCTCATTCAGGGCTCTTCCATGCCCAAAGGTCATTAAGACCATCATATTATTCCATGAAAGATCATCATTATCTTTGCATTCCTTATAACAAGGCTCAACCACATCACTTAAATATAATACACCAGATCAGCACAATATTGCATTAATGAACTAGGTTATATTCATAAACAATCATAGCAGGGTTATATTAACATTAAGAACATTCCTTTATTACATCAACATGCAATGAATCTAGATATGATTAACTCTCATCATATTCATAATGAACATGTTTAGCATATGAACGTATCAAACATGTGGCTATGATAACCACCAATTAACATACTAAGGTTATGATCATGTTAAGGAAGTTATTCCACCATCATTCCATCATACAAGAATGTTAAACATGAATACTCATCTTTATATATTTGCATTAGAGTTAGGCTCAACATGATAAATTATATCAATGTTAGTAAATAGCACTCATACCCAAACCCTAACTCACAACATCCCCATTGGATCATGGATGCATAAGGTGAAGCATCACCATCACATTCCATACCATTCTCAAGTATGAATCCACACATAAATCAAGGTATAACGATTGGGTTATAGCATAATAGGGTTTCAACAAGAGTAACCGAGTACTCCATGATTGCATTAGTCATTCAAGGACTATTCATACCCAATTACCATCATTTAGTTATATTAAATCTAGGTATAACAAGCTATACCTCACTAGGGTTACATATCAACACAATATGGTTATCATCCCTTCTATTCATATGAGTGAATAGGTAAGACTACCTTATTAAGGATAACCCTCCATTTGTTCCATCATCATTCAACCAGTGTCACCATACCACAATGTCACCCAGAACCATTGGATGTTTAAAAGGTAAGACCTTTGGTTGTTTACATAAGTAAACACCTTAGATAAACCACCTATGAATTCCTTGATGTGTGCTCTAGAAAGAGTCACCATCTAACCCTAGACATCCCTTGATTAACAATAGAAAAAGTTCCATTGAGAGTAGGGTAAAACCCACAATCGACTGTTTAGTTAAAACAAGCCATCCATTGTCAAGAAGTAAGCTCCTTAAGTTGATCATATAAAGGAAACCATCTAAATCCCATTATTAGGACCAACATATTACATTATTCATCATTCCACTTTATTGGAGGAATAAACATTAGATATTGACCACTGGGTCAAGTTCATATATTAAAACCATCAATTACAGTATAGGTTCGGCCATTGCATCAAGTGACCCAAGAAACCATTGATCTAAGACTTAATTGATGCTAAAACTATATGATTAACTCACCATAGATTGTAGAGACATGATCCACCATCATTAGTGATCATTAAATCACTATAGGTTGTTAGATCAACACTATATTCATTAATCAACATCAAATATTAAGCTGATGTCATCATTGATTGATAACATCAGTAGGGTACTTAATGGTTGATCATTATACTTCTAATTGATCCAAAACCTGACCTTAGGGGGCGACCGTAGGTTGTCACCATCATTTGACACCCTTGATCACGACCATGAGTTGTTATCAAGACAAAACCATAGGGTTGTTGCAATGATACCATCACCGGGTCATGGTTTACAGAAGAAATCAGCTTTAAACCCTAAAATTGACCATTGTTTGATAGGTACTCAGCACCATAGGTTGTCAAAACAACCTGATCCAAGTCATATAATACTTTAAGAATAATATACACATGATCACAGGTTCATATATAACTGAAATCAGAACAGGAAACATTATAAAAATCGAAATCCTAGTCAAGCATAGCTTTTTAGTGCATGGATCATCATTTTCAAGAAAGAACATGATCTAGAAAGCTTATGGTAAGCAATAAACGTGGAGAAAGTTATAAAACTTGCCTATAATGAGAAGATGAAACCCCACAAAGAAGAAATCTCGAGCAGGTAGGGTATAAAGTCTAAGAATAAGCTTTGAATTCGTCCATCTAGCACCTTTCTTCATCAAATGAGCAAACCCTAAACATAAGGAGCAAGAAAGGTAGGGTTTTAGAGCTTTAGAGCAAATTCTACCATGGAATAGTAAGGTTCCGACCTAGAGGAAGGTCTAAGTAAGGAGAAGAGAAAGAAAAATGAATAAGGAAGGAAGAAAACAACTTACATTGATCGAATTCCCTAGAAGATGACCTTGGAAACCCTAGGTAGAGCTAGATGGAGCCCTAGGCCCCTATTTGGTTTGAGATGGAGATAACGAAATCTGGACTGGATTAGACTAGATTAGTCTAGTCATCGAGATTATCTAGACTGGAGTCAATCCTATTTCTATTTGGCAAACCAATCCCATCATTAAATTGGACTGAATTTGTAACTTGTGTTTTTTAGTCTGGTATATAAAACAAAATACACAAAAGACAGAGCGAAATCCGAACTGGGTTTCTGAAATTCTACTACAAGCAGGACTGACTTAATCCAGATATCAGGAGAATGGAACCCGAAATGGGGGTTGTTTCAGGATGTTCAACCAAAAACAAATCTTCCAACCCGGACTGGATCGTGATGATGTGGTGCAGATGTGGCACAAGAAGATAAGCCAAAATCTGGATGATATCCCAAACCAAACAGGGGCTAGGAGACCTTCTTCTCCAAAAAGGGGTTGTCTTCTACCTTAGAGTAGTTGGTTCCATAGAAAAACAGAGTGAATTCGTTGCTCCAGGTTAGAGGTAAGAGAAAGCAAGCATAGTTTCATATTTGGGCAAGGAAGAGGCAAATATAGCCCATGGATAAGGATAGAAGTAAGCATGAGGTGTAAAAGTAGCTTCCCCATGTGTTTATGGCCTTAAATATTGAGAATATACAAGAACACACACAAGCATCTATCCCACCATCCCTATTAACCTACTTAGACTTACTTTGTCAAAATTCTCAGCCAATCACATAATTCATTAGTTGATAGCTACTAAAAGTAGCTCATCCGTGAAGGGGTAAACCCTAAAATACCCTTGATGAAAACACCTTCAAACCATGGATCAAAAATCTCAAGAATGATAATATAAAATCTAAGAAACATAATGTATGTGATAAATTGTAATGAAAACCCCTCAATTGGTTAAATTTTAGAAAAGTCCAAAATGTATAGAAAATTGCATGACTTGCTCAAACAGTGTCCAAATTGGACCAAATTTGAAACTTAAGCTTGTATTATGATTTCAAAACATATAAAAAGGTTATATTAGGATTCTAATCATTCAATTATGGTAATTAATATCATTCAAATCATTAAGCAAGTTGAGGGGCCTTACATCGCCAGAGCAGGGGGCAAAACACAATGAAACAAAGATTGGGGGAAGTTTGTTTCGCACGAGTGCTATTAAGTTATCCATAGTCATCAGTTATTTGTGAAAACTGACAACTAAGAGGATATTTTTTGGTTCACAAGACAAAAGTGACACCTAAGCTAGTGATATATACGTCGATTTGTTGTAAAACATTGATGAATAAAGCCATTATCTGAACAAACAAATTGACTTGAATAGGACCTGAGTCATGGTTGGTTACCGAAAACTGAAACCTAACCTTTTTACATAGATGTTGATATTCCATAAAAAACTGATGCAAGAGGACATTATCCAAACAAAAAACAATCGACCTTAGTAGGGCCTTATTCGTCAATGTTTTCTATAAGAACCGACACTAGAGTGCAATTTACCCTCTAACGCCGGTTTTTCAAAATAAAACTAACATTGGTTGAGCAATTTTTCATGGTTTTTCCTATAGATGAATGTTGGTTTTGTGGAGAAACAGCTGAGCAAGAAGTATTTTGGAGGAAAAATATACTTTGCGTGAAGGTGTTTGTCATCGATTCCCAAACAACCGACACTCATCTTAAAATTTTTGGAGGCAAATATTTTTCCCTGAAAAATTGTATTTCACGGATATTTAAATGTCATTTTTATAAAAATATAACCGAAATTAAAGGAAAAGTGGTACATGTGTCTTTTCTAAATCAGCATGACTCGATCAACGGTGATGTTAATGCTAGTGAACTGACATTGTTTAATATAGAGTGTAATCTTTCTAATGAAACTGAAAGTCAAAAAAATTGACATTAGAGCTCAAAAATGTACTAATATATAATGCGTGCCTAGTGTATTTGCACGTATGATAACTAGACTACTACTATTTATTATACTAGTGTATTATTGGATTTTTGAACCTATGCACAATAATACTTATTTGGTGTGCCTTTCCACCCACGATGTGCCTTTTCATCCATACACACACATACATATATATATATATATATATATATATATATATATATATATGTATATATATGTATATATATGTATATATATATATATATATATAGAGAGAGAGAGAATCAGACTAGAATATACTCGAGTGTACAGATCACACAAATACACTCAAGTGTGTTTGTATATCAAGACTATTTTTTGCAAAATGCAAACCATTGATCTTCACCGTCATACTATAACTAGGCTACATACAGATTTTGAGCCCACTTGGATGAGTGTAAGTTACTCATCTAAGCGCAACAAAATCAACGCGCGAAACTAATTTGAAATGCAAAATTTTTGCGGTCTTTATAACATGACCTATAAATGTCCAAATGTGCTCAAATTTTACGTATGAGCTATTCACAAGATGTTTAAGAAGATCAATGGATTAGATTTTTAAAAAAAATATTGCATCATGAAAAACTACTTGAGTGTATTCTGCTCTGAATACACTCGAGTGTATTCTAGCCTGACTATATATATAATTATATATATATATAAACACACACACACACACATATATATATATATGTATATATATATATATCACTAGTACATAAACAACCTTTAGTGTCGATTATTTAAGGCCTTTAGTGTCAGTTTCTAAGCGACACCTATGTGGGTGACGCTAAAAGCCCAGTTGTTACGCGTCGGTTCAAAAACCGAAGCCACAATCCTTCGCGCACCACCGAAAACGCGCCAGCAGGGCACTATAAGCGTCGGTTTTTAGATAAGAAACTGACGCCATATACCTTCATGCCACAAAAAGGGTGCCATGTTGGGCACTATTAGCGTCGGTTATTAGATAAAAACTGACTTCATATCACTCCCAACACGGCCGTGCTGGCCAGCACGGCTGTGGTGTCTGGTCCGCTGCCACGGCCATTCTGACCAGCACGGTCGTGGTGTCTTGTCCACTGCCACGACCGTGCTGACTAGCATGGCCATGGTGTCTGGTCCGCTACCACAGCCGTGTTGGCCAGCACGGTCGTGGTGTTAAGTACATAGACGTCGGTTATTAGATAAAAACCGACACTATAACGATGTGGCGTGAGTTTTATACAAATAACCGACGCCTTTTTTTCTGTCAGTCTGCAGACCTACTGTATGGCTGGTCGCAGGATGAGAAACCTGCAGTTCAGTTATGAACTGCAGGTTTTACGACATCCATTGATATCAGCCAACAACAGGCCACAAACCTGCAAAATTAACAAGAAAGATATTCACACATTTAGCAATGCAACCTGTAGTTCCATTTGATTTTCACACATTTAGAAACATTCATGTAGCTAGCAATCTGTAGTTCCATTCATTTTCACATTCACATATAGAAACATTCATATAGCAACCAACAGTTTCATTCATTTTCACTCAGACACATGTAGAAACATCCAGACATGTAGAAACATTCACACATATATTATAATTCAGAAATTCATTTACAAAATATCATTCTTTAGTCATTATTCGCTATCAACATCCCAATTATATCTTAAATCCCCCAATACTTGTATGGTTGTTTCCCATTCTTCTCTTACTTCATTTAATTCTCCCGTCGTATAGGGAGCATGTACATATGGTAAGGCATTTCCTGTAGTGTGGTCAGTTGTAAACACCTGTAAAGAGAATGATTTATATATATAATTAATGAGCTATAAATAAGATTGATATATTTCATATTATCTAATGAGACTATATAATACCTCAGCAATACAATCGATATCCATTGCGGCATATTTGATAATCATGTGCATAAATCGCATCACGTAGTATCCACATGCCCATCCGTTGTCTTGTGTGGCACACTATAAATTCAAGCATACAAAATATTAAAAAATACAACTAATTAAGCATTGTTCACATAAATAATATATACATATATTGCAGTCAGGAACTTACTTTCACGTTCTTCCAAATTATTGGTTGGTTCTTTTTCATGGGGACCTTTCCTCCAGCCTTTTTGAACTCATCAAAACCCCTACATGTTAATGTAACACAGTACATTGCATAATTAAATAGTAATGTAATAACATATGTTAACGGATATGAAAATGAAATATTTCTCACCGGAATAATGCCATTTTCATTATGTGTCCAAATATTGTATTCAATTTACTCCCCTTAGGATCTAGATAATAGACAATGAACGTCTCGGGGACAATAACCAGTAACTCCCAATGCATACCACTAGAGGTAAAAAAAGTTAAAAATTAATAACTCAAAATCCAAAATAAAAATGTAATTTTCTTAATAAGCAAAGTAAACTTACTCTACATTGAATGGAGCCATTATCATCGTCTTCTTTTTTTGAGCAAAAATTGAAAAAGCCTCACAGCAGTATTTTTGAACTGACGGAGGGTCTTTAGCTACTAGACTAATCAATGTTGGAATCAAAAATCCTACATGTTCGAATGCAAAATCTGCACATATCTTGTCTAAGTAGCTGCAAAATATGTATTAATTACGCATGCATTAATAAATAAGAAACCAGATCACCAGATCCTACATAAGGTATATGGATGTATAAAGAAGATCTCACCTTATCCATAGTTCTATCACAGATGTATTTAGCCAATCATATCGAAACAACTCCAAAATATCTTGTATAAATAGTTTGCTTTCGTATGATTGACCTGCAGCATCTGAATCTATAGAAACAGTTATAGGGCAGTTTAAATCATGTTCGCCTAACCATATTGCCATACCCCTATAGTTAGGACCTAACGGGACAGTTAGGTCCTGTGGAACCCAATTGGGTAATGTAGGAGGTGGAAGTGGAGGCCTAGATGTTGTGGGTGTCTTCTTTTTAACCTGTATATATATATAATAATTTCAAATCAACTGACATCATATACACACACTAACAATTTAACGTAATGTAAATTTACCATACAATTTCAATAAAAATGACATCTTCTTTTATCCACAATATCACTCCGCCTAAAGCCTCACCAAGTGTTTCACAATCTGGGTGGGCATATGGCAATGGAAGATCCATCCACTTGGGGAATATATGTACCGGGCTCACACGAATCCAACCAGCTGGTAATGGAGACCCGTGAAACATTTCTCCTGGTAGGGATGGGTAAGCCGATGCCTCTGCAACGACATATTCATTAACTTTTAGACGGCATGGCTTCAACCCCTACAAATTTTTATGTAAAGAATGTTATATACATATATACATATCATCTTGAAAACATATCATCTTGAATTAAAAAACTAGTTACTATGTCATAAAAATACTTACAGTGGATGTGCTACGTGGTTGGTCTATAGGATTACTCCCAACCTCTGCAGTAGGAGTAGAGCGGGATGCTATGATAGGTATTGTCTGCTGAGTGGCAGTCTGAGATGCCTGCCACTTTTTCAGTGCTTCTTCCAGTTTCCTATCAACTAACTTATCTACCTATACATGGATAAAAGAAACGTTAGCTTCTAATTATTGAATTCTCTTTTTAAAGTAACATTATAAAGAAAGAATATGTTACCTCTTCTTGTGAAAGTCCCACTTTTGGGACATGTTTGCGCTGGGATGGCCCAAAAAAAGATTTTATGCCCACACCAGCGCCTGCAACCCTAACACGTCCAGGATGCTCTGGGTTACCCAGAGCAACTGTCAATTCATCCCTTGTGCCCTCAGGGATGAACTTGCCTTGTTTCCTCAGCTCGTGTAGCTCCCGCTAATCGCCAAAACAAAAATTTGTAATTAAGTAAACACTACAAATAATCAACATTTGAACGATTGTTGTAAGAGTTGTATTTTACCATTTTTGCAGTCGCCTCAGCAGTTGCGGGCTTCCTTATTTCTCCCTTCTTATTTTGCCTCCCAGCTATCCAGATATCATGGCGAGGCATAGGTGTGCTACCTACAGTGGAGGACTTCTGAGTAGCAGTAGACTGAGTCGTAGCCTCAGATTGTAGTCTTTGGCGAATGCCTGCATACCCCTTTGGACCCATTGTGTGGTCATGCACATTCAGTGCATGCCTTGATCTTTGTGCCTCACTGAGGGCCTAGTTAGTATGCACATTAATGATTTGGTTAGTAACAGTAAATGTTAATCTTGAATAGGTGAATACAACATATATTAATGAGATTGGGACTAAGGCCTAATACCTTGAATTCGTCTGTTTGTCTTGAAGCAACAAACGCGTCCCATTCTTCTTTGTCCAGGAAGTTCCACTATTCAGTGGTTGTCTTCTTCCTCTTGTCAGCTTCTTTTATGTATTCTCGGGTGAGATTTGTCCTATAGTTCCTTAGGACTCTCCCACAGTGTTGCATCACGCATTTACGATGCAACTTTTCATCCAATTCAAATATACTCTGCAAATTAGAATTGCTATTAACTAGTATCCAAAAAATTAGTAATCTACAAAATATAATTGCAAATTAATAATAACTCACGCATAAATCCTTCCATATTACGTCTTTCTTCTCCTTAGACTCTTTATGCCAAGAATCTATCTTACAACCGCAATGGCTACGAGTAACATACCCAAGATATGAAACAAATGAATTGCGTTTCACACCAGATGCATTTCCTGCATTATCAAAATCCACAACAAGTTTGAGTCCATTGCCCTTTTGCGCTATTAACTTCTTCATCATAGTGATGCCCCTTCTCCTGTCAACTTTTTGGTGTTGCTGATCAAGTGCCTCAAGTGCTTCAGATGGTACATGTGCATCATCAACCTAAAATTTGACAAAATAAACACATTTACAAGATATAACTATAAATGGACATATAGATATAAATATATGATATATTTTTAAAACTTACATTGTGAGGCGGCGCATTGATGTCCTCACCCTCACGGTAATCATCAACACGGTCATCAGGAGAATGCTCAGCCATCTGAAAATTCACATTCACATTGTAAAGTTTACATTGTAAAGTAATTCAAATTGTAAAGATCACATTGTAAAGTTCACATTCACATTGTAAAGTAATTCACATTGTAAAGTTCACATTATAAAGTAATTCACATTGTAAAATTCACATTGTAAAGTTCACATTCACATTGTAAAGTTCACATTATAAAGTAATTCACATTGTAAAATTCACATTATAAAGTTCACATTCACATTGTAAAGTTCACATTCACATTATAAAATTCACATTGTAAAGTTCACATTCACATTGTAAAGTTCACATTCAGAAAAATAAAACATATAAAAAAACATTGTATAAACATGCCTCTAATATTGCGATTTTTTATCAATTAGCAATCCTTCATTGTGATCTCCGCTCACATACAAGTCATCATTAGCTTCAATATTTGCTGGTGTTGGCAACCCAACTGAGAATGGACTGGAGTCATCATACTTATCATAGTATTGTTCTTCATCTATAGGATCTTCAATGAACTGTCTTTTACCATGAAGAACAACCGACCATTTATCATTTGTAGGATCATCGATATAAAATACTTATTTCGCATGTGATGCCAATATGAATGGTTCATCCGTCTCGCCAATCTTTTCAAAGTTCACTAAAGAGAAACCCAATTCATCCACTATAACTCCTTTGGTGTTATCAACCCAATTACATTTGAAGAGCAGAATTCTGAAATCTATGTAGTCAAACTCCCATATGTCTTCAATGACACCGTAATATGACATTTTAGCTTCACGTGGACTCTTATCCTTTGCACTTGCAAAAAACATAGTCGATGCTTGAAGGGTGACCCCACTGTTTTGGACGACACTCTTATCATATTGGCACTTTGTGTAATATGTGAATCCATTAATGTCATACCCTTCATAAGACATAACAGTCAATTTTGGTTTAAAGGCAAGGCATTTGATAGTTTCAGTAATATCATTTGGTGTTTGAGATAGTTGATGTAAGACTTTATTTTTAAACCACTTAATAAATGTCTTGTTATGCTCTCTAGCAAGCCACATTGTATTGCCTCGAGGATATTGTCTCTTGATGAAATTGGTATGTTCCTAGATATAAACGTTCACTTCGTCCATGTTGTGTAAAATATACAAGTGACCTTGTTCCAACTGCTCACGGCTGATTACTTTCACACGTGATCCCAAAATTCCTTTGCCAAATTGCTCGTCAATATTCTTGTCATTATCAGGAGTGTCATTACCACTGAGAAAGTCATTGCAAAAATCCATAACCTCTCTCGCCACATAACCCTCAATAATACTCCCTTCAGGCCGATAACAGTTTCAAACATCACTTTTAAAATGCTCATGTATCATTCAAAGGGATACATCCAATGCAAGAAAACTGGTCCCAACATTTTCACTTCCCTAGTCAAGTGGACAACAAGATGTACCATGATATCAAAGAACGACGAAGGAAAATACATCTCAAGCTGACATAGGGTAACAACCACTTCTCTTTGCAATTTATCGAGAGTATCAGGGTCAATAACTTTACTGCACATGCTGTTGAAAAAGAAACAAAGTCTGGTGATTGCAAACCTTACATGCTTCGGCAATATAGATCTAATTGCCACAGGCAATATTTGTTGCATTAGAGTGTGACAATCATGAGATTTAAAACCTATCAACTTCAGATCTTTCATTGATACCAATCTATGGATGTTGGATGAGTAACCCTGTGGCACCTTAACATTTACCAAACATTCACAAAAAGCTTTCTTCTCCTTTCTAGACAATGTGTAACAAGCGGGAGGTAAGTATGTTCTCTGATTTCCCATTTTAAAAAATTTTGTTAATTCTGACCTTATTCCCATTTCACGTAGGTCCAGTCTGGATTTTATCCCATCTTTAGTCTTACCTGGTATATTCAACAAAGTACCAATGACACTATCACAGACTTTTTTCTCAACGTGCATGACATCGATACAATGCATGACTGTCAAAGAACTCCAATAAGGAAGATCCCAAAATATTGACTTCTTCTTGAATAAAGATTTTTCACTCCGTGTGTCCATAGTACATTGTGATCTCTTACCAAATTCATTGACAAAGTCTTTTACTCTTTCATAAACAACCTCCCCTGGTATAGGTTTAGGTGCACTCCGTTCCTCATTCAATCCATTGAATGATTTGCGCTTCCTACGATACGGATGGAAATTTGGAAGAAACCTTCGATGACCGAGATATACAGTCTTACCGCCATGTTTTAGTCTTGTTGAATCAGTGTTCTCTTCACATATAGGACACGCTTTAGCTCCTTTGACACTATATCCAGACAAATTCCCATATGTTGGAAAGTCATTAATAGTGCAAAACAACATATCATGCAAACAAAATGTCTCTCTTCGTAAATCATCATAGGTCATCACACCTTCACCCCATAGTTTCTTTAAGTCATCAATCAGAGGTTCAAGATAAACATCGATGTCATTTCCAGGTTGTTTAGGGCCCGATATCAACAACGACATCATTACGTACTTATTTTTCATACACAGCCAGGGAGGAAGATTGTATATAACAAGCATGACTGGCCAAGTGCTATGTTGACTGCTCAATGTCCCGTACGGATTTATCCCGTCTGTACAAAGCCCAAGTCTTAGATTCCTGACTTCTTCACCACATTCAGGGTACAATAGATCAATCTTCTTCCACTGTGGGGAATCAGACGCATGTCGTAGGATCCCATCATTATTTTTCTTAAAATCTGCATGCCACCTCAAATTCTTCGCATCTATTGGATTGGCAGACAAGCGTTGAAACCGTAACATTATATGTAGATACCACATCACCTTGGCAGGATAACCAGTTTTGGACTCCCCCGAAGTCGTCAATTTATACAGTGACGCACCACATTTTGGACAATCTTTCAAATCCACATAGTCCTTTTGAAATAATACACAATCATTCGGGCATGCGTGTATCTTCTTGGCATCCATTCCCATTGGGCACAACAATTTCTTTACCTGGTATGTTGAGATTGGTAGCTTGTTTCCTTCAGGAAGCATTTCTTTCAACAAAGACAACAATGACGTGAAGCTTTTGTCACTCCATCTATTGTTAGCTTTCAGCTTATACAATCTCAACACAGCGCTAAGCTTCGTAAACTTAGTACAACCTGTGTATAACGATATCTCAGCATCATGCACAATGTTTCTAAAAATGGGAGGTGGATCGGTGTGCTCTACCCCACAACTATCCACCATCGCATCAACGATGTCTACTGGAACTGGTTCATTCACATCTACGTCATTGTAGGCAATTTCTTCTTCCACACAAGCACTACTATCGACATCCACTGGTTTCGGGTTTGAAATCTCTCCATGCCAGTGCCATTCTGT